>WNWK01006770.1:17500-32500 GCA_009830355.1 Cherax destructor | reverse complement strand
TCGCTTTCTCAATTGTTTACTCTTGTCTCTTTCTCAGTTGGTCCTCCCCTTCCCTTTTCAACTTTCTCTTCCTCCCATTTATCTTCTCTCTCACTTTCTCTCTATCCCACTTCTCTCTCCGTCTCACTTTTCCCTCTCTCTCTCTCTCTCTCTCTCTCTCTCTCTCTCTCTCTCTCTCTCTCTCTCTCTCTCTCTCTCTCTCTCTCTCTCTTCCTCCTGCCTCTAGAGTGTTAACCCATCAATGGTTAACTAATCTGTGCTTACCTTACTCGGGTCGTAATTATTCAGGAGACTAGAGAGAAGTCCCACAGCAGCACTACCTGCACCACTACCTGAGGTTACTATATATATATATATATATATATATATATATATATATATATATATATATATATATATATATATATATATATATATATATATATATATATATATATATATGTCGTGCCGATTAGGTAAAACTGGTCAATTAGCAAGAACTCATTTAAAATTAAGTCCTTTCTAAAAATTTCTCTTATACGTTTAAAGATATATTTTTTTCATTTATGTTAATGTAAAAATGTTTAATTTTGTACCAAGAGAAACTTTGAAAACCTACCTAACCTTATTACAACAAGCGCAATTTAATTTAGCCTAATCCAACTAAATATATTTTAGATACGGTAACATTAATTTAATAATAAACAAACACAATGAAATATATTTTTTCATTAGCTTCAGAATGATTTTGACGAAATTATTGCATACACAAATTTTCGCTTGTCTTATATAGCAAGAAGAGCGTTGATATTTAAGCCAAAATCTAAGTTTTACCTAATCAGGCACGACATATATATATATATATATATATATATATATATATATATATATATATATATATATATATATATATATATATATATATATATATACATATATATACATATATATACATATATATACATATATATACATATATATACATATATATATATATATATATATATATATATATATATATATATATATATATGTGTGTGTGTGTGAGAGAGAGATTATATGCAATAAAATAACAGTAAACAGGTGATATCACAATATGCAGAACAATCACAATAGTGAACTTCCAAGCACTTTCGTGATTTCTCACATTATCAAGGAACTGTTCATTGATATTGTGAGAAATTAGGAAAGCACTCAGAAGCTCATGGCTCTCACTCTCTCTTCGTGTGAAAGACTCCTCATACACTGGCTTAATTTTCTTATCCAATTCAGTGTACTTATATTCATTCTGCAGTTGATGGAGATCAGAACTACACTGCATAATCTAAATTAGGCTGTACTAAGAATGTGTAGGATTGAAGAATATCCTTGCAATATTAATAATAATAATAATAATAATAATATATTATTATTATTATTATTATTATTCTTTGTGCTTGTAATTCCTGATATAAACTTAAGGTTTACATTGAGCGATGAATTATCGCAATATATACTTGCTGAGTACATGGTTCTCTTTTTCGTTACAGTCTGAAGTACTCTTCTGTATCCAACCTATTTGTTGTTTTATACGTCGCTAATATTAGAGTTTATGGCATTAACGAACCCAAGTGGAAGAAATTAATCACAAGAGTTTATTCCTTTTCGATTTTTTCTAGTAAGCAGTGTTCAATTTTTTTTTTTTTAATTCTAGAAAATATTTTTTTTATTTTACTAACAAATAGATGTATTCCCTTCCCCTTAATATCTGCGATACTCACAAAACATTTTATACCACTCATTTTTTTGTTTTTTGTTTTTCCTTTTGGATACACTTGATGACTGCTCGTTAAAGTTATTTTCTCAAGCGCATCCACCGGAGCCGAAGACTCGCCGTTGTTGGGCCTCGTAAACCGGGTTATTGGCCTCCGAGATGGACCCCTTAAAGAGCGAATTGTGCGAAGCTGTTTCTCTTCGTCTCTCTGAGCTAAGCAGAGATGTCCCCCGCTTGGCTGTTGAAGCCTGAGGCTGTGAGGCGGGGTTGTTGAAGGCTGAGGCTGTGAGGCGGGGTTGTTGAAGCCTGAGGCTGTGAGGCGGGGTTGTTGAAGCCTGAGGCTGTGAGGCGGGGGTTGTTGAAGCCTGAGGCTGTGAGGCGGGGGTTGTTGAAGACTGAGGCTGTGAGGCGGGGGTTGTTGAAGACTGAGGCTGTGAGGCGGGGGTTGTTGAAGACTGAGCTGTGAGGAAGGAGTTGTTGAAGGCTGAGGCTGTAAGGGACAGCTGAAGACAAAACTGTCAGACTGATCGTAGTGTTAGTCCCCGATATCTGTTCCTTTGCACTGAGCTGCACAACACCACAAACCACTGTTTGAAACCCTTTAAAACTCGGCCCCAAATATCTGTTGCTTGGTGATATCATGCTAAGATTTCTAAAATGGAAGAATGAAGCAAAGACTGCAAGAGTAATGAAAATCCAGGAGTTAATTTGGATGAAGTCTCACACAATCGGATTATTAAGTTTCTGTAATAAATTCGCCTTAAATCAGCAGATAGCGGAAGGGACCAGACTACGAAATGCTCTCGATCTTATTATTCCCGAGGAATGAGGACTTGATTAGGGACGTAATGGAATCGATGATAGCAAATTCTGACCGCAACTTAATCGAGTTGCATACGCAGTGGTCTGGAACAGCGAAGCTCAATCAGTCAAGAAAGGGAATTCAACAATTTCAACTTCAAGAGTGAGAACATCAACTCGGACTAAAATCAGTCGTGACCTTACTGAAACTTGTTGGATAGGGTGAAAACAGGGGCTGCCACAGTGAAATAATTGGCTACCATAGTGAAATAATTGGCTACCACAGTGAAATAATTGGCTGCCACAGTGAAATGCTCTGTTCCCTCAGTACTCGTCCAACTTCTCTTCCTCATTCTTATATTCGAGATCGAGAAAAACATAAATCATAACACGGCATTATCCTTTCTAGTTGATACGAGAATTTGTATGAACATGACATCTATCGAGGACACAGCGCACCTTCAAACATATATAAATCAGGTCATTCAGTGGGTTACAACAATACAATGTTCAACGAGGACAAAGTTCAATTACTCCGTTATGGAAGAAATGCTGAATTAAAGACTGAAAAAGGAGTACACGACAAACTGGAATAATTCGACTGAGCGGAAGCGATATGTGAAAGACTTGGGAGTAACAATGTCAAGAGGATCTTCGAATTCGAGAATTACAACAACGCTGGTAAAGGAGCTCCAAGGAATATTACTGAATGAATAAATGGAATATTTAAATATAGAAATGCCGAGACACCGATGATACTCTTCAAGACACTTGCGCTCTCTAGGCTGGAATATTATTGTATACTAACGGCCCTCATCAAGGCAGAAGAAATTACTGAACTTGAAAAGTATTATTATTATTATTATTATTATTTTTATTATTATTATTTATTATTATTATTATGAAAGTTAAACAACTCCTGGGAAATGGAACGCAATCATGGTTTGAACCGAGAAAGTGATTGGGAGCTCCAAACCCTTAGACCACGAGCCATTCACTGGTATCAAGGCCACCAGCCACTCCCTCTAACCTAACCTAACATTCACCTTCACTCTTGGGAAGTTCTCTGATCACTGGACAGCACTCATAAAAACATTCATTACTGTTCAGTGCTAATTTTAATCTTGGGTTCTGCAGTTCCAATAGTAATTAATGTTGATTACTTGACATTATCGTTGGCCATTGAGCACCACCAATATATATAGATAATTTCTACGGGTTATTTTCTGAAGCGAGAAATAATAAAATATAATTTAATAAAAGCCCTCCCAAAGTGTCACTTGGATGTATTTATTTAGTTCGCTGCCAAACTTGTGGTAACTTTTATATACAGCAAATTGGAAAACTTCTGGAGACCAGATTGAAACGGCATATACATTCTGTAACTTCAAGAGAAAAGCCTCAAGATTCCTGTTCATCTTAGTGACTCTGGTCATTGTGTGGACTAGATAATTCCGAGGAATTAATACTCGTATTGTTGTTCAGTATTAATGAGATTTCTCTTTGTTCCGCATCCTGTGGTGACGAGGATGTGTTCCTTGTCAATACTGGTTTGGTTCTGACGCTGCTGCTGAACGAACCTTCCCGTGGAAATCTGAATTTTTAAAACGGTGATTCCTGGCGACTGTATCTAAAAGGTGAACTTTAATCTCAGGTTCAAGGCTTCAGTCTCGGTGGTTGAGAAACGTAGCCGAAAACAGCAATATTATCGTCATCACGGCGGATAAAGACGGCACGGTAGTGTTCCTGAGGACAAATGACGCAAGTTGTTGAGCGACACCAACATGCGTCAACCCATTACTAAACCCCAATTTGCTAATAGCACCAAAGGTTGCCTTCAAAAAGCTCGATGCATCTTACAGAGGGTTGAACAAGAAGCGAAACTCGTCTACCTTCTAACAGGACAACCCTAACCTTTCAGACATTGCGGATTGCCCATAATACACAACCCACCGTCCCCCTTCAATCTATCACCTCCAGTGTTGAGTGTACCTCACACCAACTAGCGGGACTCCTCACCGAACATCTGTCCACGTTCCCAGCTTCAACCTAAGCACTCGGAGGTCCTGTCCCGCTTTTCCGTTATCAACGTCAAGACACAATACAGAATCTGCATGACCTCTTTTAGAAGCCACCCCTCTCTTCACCAACATTCCTACTGACTCTGCTACCAACACACTTAGACGATTAAGAGTGGCACTAACTTCCCTATACCTCGTCAGGATTTTCTAGAATAAATTGACCTGTGCGTCAATTTTAAATGCTTTACATGCGAAGACAGATGCTTCAAACACTTGTTTCGACACAGCAATGTGCAGTTCGCTCAGCGCAGTGTTAGCAAATATCTACATTGATAGTAACACAGAGATTCCGATACGTCATTCCCACTTCTGAAATATGGCACCGGTATATAGACCACGTCCTATACTATATCCACGTCTTTTTAACATACACAGTCTCCTTCACAAGATCAATACAGTAGAGTCCACCATAAAATTTACCCTGGAATTCGAGAGGGACAGACGACTCTCTCTCTCTCTCTTGGACATTCTTCTCTGCACGTTCCAAGGCCGCGATACTCTCAAAGTGTATAGAAAACTCACCAACAATGTCGGTCTCATACATTCCTACTTTCACCGCGACACGCACACCGAGAGGGAAGTAGTGACAGGTCTCTTTTTGAGAGTCTTCCATATTTCCAGTGTTGATATCCTCGAGGAGCGATGCACTTACATACCACAATCCTTTACTCAACTTCATTTTCCTGCCTCACATACATGATCGTAGAATCAGGGCCAAGATCATCCTCGGCGCTGCACCTGGAAATCACACCGCTAAGAGGTACACGATTCTTCCCTGTGGCAGTAGTCAGCAGAACTGTAATTCTACCAATAATAACATACGTAAACTTGACAGTGACTTAGAAAAATACCACAACTGACATTTCTTTGAAAGGTCCCATTAACAACATCACTTCCCCCTGGTGTAATTTTTCTGGTCTATACTTAATTTTCATCAGTGTATTTTCTGACTGGTAGGTCATACAATATTTTTATTCCCAAGTCGTCTACATGTTCTTTTCGATGTATAAGATCTTCCAGCGTTACATATTCAGTGTTCATTCTGAGTTCATTCTTTCCATAACTAAGCTGAAACTCGTCACTATTAAGCATCATGTAATTTTTACATTTCCAACTGTAGATAAATGGTTCAGAGAACCGATAAGTTGATAAATTAGACACATGTGCAACACTTGGGTATCTGTAGGATTTTGTTGATATCTGTTTGTTGGTTTGGTGGGTTTTCAACAGCGGCGACTTTTATGTTTATGTTGGATATTGTCACCATCGACAGATGACACAAAGCTATGAGTGGTGGTTTCATCTCTATCTGTTAAGAGGATGAGTAACAATCCAGGTGTCAGGACAGTATCTGGGGAAATTAAACATTTACTTTACTAAAACAAAACTGTTTTCTTTGCTAATATTCTCTATTTTTTTTTTTTTTGTTGTTTTTTGTTTTTAGAAAACAGAATGTTCGTCGTCCGGAATTTTGTGTACTATAAGACCACCGTAGCATTTGCCAAATACTTTGTTCATTCCTTTAAAAGCCTAATAAAAAATGTTTTTCCTAGTATTAACAGAAATCTGTCTGAAAATGTTCTTGTTGATCTTGTTAAAATGAACAACCATAATAACATAATATTTGTCTTGGAATAAAGAGTTGGAATGAAGAATTGTCTACAAACGTTCTTGTGCATCCTGTAAAAAATATATATACCCTCCGATGAACATAATCGCGGATATATTTACAATCGTGTTATTGGATTTCCTGAGTCAGTAATAAACATGATGTTTTCCCAGGATGAAGATGACCTCGTCTATTGTCATCCCGTTCTTCTCTGTCCTGGATAAAAGCTGAGCATCACCCACCTCCATATCTCTCCCTTCTCCCAAGAGCCAACAACTTGCCCCCCAAAATACCACCACCCCTATTCCCTCAATCCCCCCCCCAATCACCCTCCCTCAGCATAGCCACCCACTCTCCTCGGCACCGCCAACCGCCCCCAGAACGCCGCCACATCCCAGAACTCAATTCGAAGTTTCTTTTTTCCGCTTCCTGAAGACCCGAGGAAATGCTACCAATCTCACGAGCTCATAAAAGGAAGTTTGAGTCCGGCGCCTTCAGGGACCTGTGGCTCAGTGGACTCGGTCACCAGGGTAGTGCCCTATTATTGTAGTGGGTAGTGATCTGTCATTTAAATGGTGGGGGTGGGGTGAGAGTAGACTGTCATGTTATTGGGGTGCTCGTCACTCTGTCGTATTAGTGAAGTAGGTTTTTAATTGAGCAATGGTCTGTTGTTTAATGAGATTACTGATCTATTGCCTCTGCGGTGCAGTTGTTGTGGGTGTCTTCCTGATATCTTCCTGGGATATCTTCCTGATATCTTCCTGGGATATCTTCCTGATATCTTCCTGGGATATCTTCCTGATATCTTCCTGGGATGTCTTCCTGATATCTTCCTGGGATATCTTCCTGATATCTTCCTGGGATATCTTCCTGATATCTTCCTGGGATATCTTCCTGATATCTTCCTGGGATGTCTTCCTGATATCTTCCTGAGGTATCTTAATGGTGTTTCCCAGACGGCAGATCACTTCTACAGTGAGGTTCAGCCTCTTTTTTTTTTTTTTTTTTTTTTTTTTTTACAATTGGAAACATATATAAAAAATTGTATAGGATTTATTTCCATTTTCATTGTAGTAAAATGGCATCTTAACGTATAGCGTGATTTTTGGGATTTTGCTGTATATATATATATATATGTCGTGCCGATTAGGTAAAACTTGCGATTTTGGCTTAAATAGCAACGCTCACCTTGCCATATAAGACAAGTGAAAATTTGTGTATGCAATAATTTCGCCAAAATCATTCTGAACATAACGAAAAAAATATATTTCATTGTGTTTGTCTATTATTAAATTAATGTTAACGTATCTAAAATATATTTAGTTGGGTTAGGCTAAATTAAATTGCGCTTGTTGTAATAAGGTTAGGTAGGTTTTTAAAGTTTCTCTTGGTACAAAATTATAAATTTTTACATTAACATAAATGAAAAAATTATATCTTTAAACGTATAAGAGAAATTTTTAGAAAGGACGTAATTTTAAATGAGTTCTTGCTAATTGACCAGTTTTACCTAATCGGCACGACATATATATATATATAAGGCTTCAAGGAAGAATATTTAGATTTCTTTCTGAAGCCATTTGAATATTCCACTTCCCCTATCACCCCATCTTTTAATTGTGTATAAACTTTATTTCAAGACATAATACATTGACAAAATACATTGACAAGAATACAATAGGGAGTAAAACAACATAGATAACAACTCAGAGCTACATGTCAAATACTTCGTCCAGCTCCCCTGCAGTGGGCCGCGTGTCCAGAATGCTGCAGGCATTTCCCCTCTGGATATATATATATATATCAATAACAACACTGCGACTAGCCGGGGGATCGAACCCGTGTTGTTTCAGCCCGCCTCATGGTCAGCGAAAATTCCACGACGCTCTAACCCACGGGCCCACACAATCCTACAAGAATCACCCACCCAGCAGCTCTAGGTGTTGTACCATGATCTGAGGACATAAGATGGTGTGTGTGCCTCAGAGCTAATTTCATTCTACTCCCCGATTGGTGTACTAGAAATTAGCGTCTGAGGCAACTACAATATCGTATGTCCTCGGATCATGGTACAACACCTAGCTCTGCTGCGTGAGTGATTCTTGTAGGATTGCATGGTCCCGTGGGTTAGAGCGTCGAGGAATTTTCGCTCAGAATGACGCGAGCTGAAACAACACGGGTTCGATCCCCGGGTAGTCGCAGTGTTGTTATTGATTAAATACCACTCGTTCGTGGTTACAATATAATATATATATATATATATATATATATATATATATATATATATAATGTCGTGCCGATTAGGTAAAACTTGCTATTTTGGCTTAAATAGCAACGCTCACCTGCCATATAAGACAAGTGAAAATTTGTGTATGCAATAATTTCGCCAAAATCATTCTGAACATAACGAAAAAATATATTTCATTGTGTTTGTTTATTATTAAATTAATGTTAACGTATCTAAAATATATTTAGTTGGGTTAGGCTAAATTAAATTGCGCTTGTTGTAATAAGGTTAGGTAGGTTTTCAAAGTTTCTCTTGGTACAAAATTATAAATTCTTACATTAACATAAATGAAAAAATATATCTTTAAACGTATAAGAAAATTTTAGAAAGGACTTAATTTTAAATGAGTTCTTGCTAATTGACCAGTTTTACCTAATCCTTTCTAAAATTTTCTCTTATACGTTTAAAGATATATTTTTTTCATTTATGTTAATGTAAGAATTTATAATTTTTTACCAAGAGAAACTTTGAAAACCTACCTAACCTTATTACAACAAGCGCAATTTAATTTAGCCTAACCCAACTAAATATATTTTAAATACGTTAACATTAATTTAATAATAAACAAACGCAATGAAATGTATTTTTTTCGTTAGGTTCAGAATGATTTTTGCGAAATTATTGCATACACAAATTTTCGCTTGTCTTATATGGCAAGAAGAGCGTTGCTATTTAAGCTAAAATCGCAAGTTTTACCTAATCGGACGACATATATATATATATATATATATATATATATATATATATATATATATATATATATATATATATATATATATATATATATATATATATATATATATATATATTGTGTGTGTGTGTGTGTCGTGCCGAATAAGTAAAACTTGCGATTTTGGCTTAAATAGTAACGCTATTCTTGCCGAATAAGACAAGCGAAAATTTGTGTATGCAATAATTTCGCAAAAATTATTCTAAACCTAACTAAGAAATATATTTCATTGTGTTTGTTTATTATTAAATGATTGTAAATATGTTTAAGTAAGTTTCTTAAGGTTCTTTTGGTACAAAATTATTAATGTTTACTTTAACGTAAATGAAAAAAAATATATATAAGAGTAAATTTTTGAAAGGACTTAATTTTAAATAAGTTCTGGCTAACTGACCAATTTTACCAATTCGGCACGATATATATATATATATATATATATATATATATATATATTCTTTTAACACGTAGGCCGTTTCCCACCGAAGTGGGGTGGCCCAAAATGAAAAACGAAAGTTTCCCATTTTACATTTAGTAATATATACAGGAGAAGGGGTTACTAGCCCCTTGCTCCCAGCATTTTAGTCGCCTCTTACGACACGCATGGCTTACGGAGGAAGAATTCTGTTCCACTTCCCCATGGAGATAAGAGGAAATAAGAACAAGAACTAGTAAGAAAATAGAAGAAAACCCAGAGGGGTGTGTATATATATGCTTGTACATGAATGTGTAGTGTGACCTAAGTGTAAGTAGAAGTAGCAAGATGTACCTGAAATCTTGCATGTTTATGAGACAGAAAAAAGACACCAGCAATCCTACCATCATGTAAAACAATTACAGGCTTTCGTTTCACACTCACTTGGCAGGACGGTAGTACCTCCCTGGGCGGTTGCTGTTTACCAACCTACTACCTAAATATATATATATATATATATATATATATATATATATATATATATATATATATATATATATATACGTATATATATATATATACGTATATATATATATAATATATGGCTAGCTTTCATATGCCCCTCGTCTGTCTCTTCTTATTTTACCTTTTGATGTTTCCCTTTATTCCTTGTTTCATTCCTCTCTCCCTTCCACTTCTAGTGCATCTTTCTCTCTCTCTCATGTGTTTTGTTTAATCCTTCGTTCTCCTACACGCTTACTCTCCAGCCGCTTATCTTTCATCATTAATTTTCCTCTGCACTTCTCCGCCTCTCCCTCCTCCACCGCCTTGCTTCACAGAGATCATCCTTACATGCATTTATCTTGCATCAGCTCATTTCAGAGCCTCGCTCTAACTATGATATACTGCCCTTGCCTCCCACGACGACCTACTAACACCCAGGTACCTATTTACTGTTAATGATTCAAACTGATTTAGCGCTTAAAATTATTATTATTATAATTATTATTAGCCCGAAGGAGATTTTCCTCTATGTTGTACTCTGTTCTGGAAATGAATTCAGAGGTGACTTGAACACAAGCGAGTCGCAATGCTTGCTCTGTCTGTGTCTGTCTGTCTGTGTCTGTCTGTCTCTCTCTCTCTCTCTCTCTCTCTCTCTCTCGTCTCTCTCTCTCTCACGATTCTCGTTCCCTCCTCACAACTCAACGCGCTCCACCTGTCAGCCATCAGTGTCATCATAACTCCATCAAAGATCCTCCCTCCTCACTTCCGCCTCCTCTCCTTCCCCCTCCTCCTCTTCCTCTTCCTCCTCCCATTCCCTCCTCCACCTACCTTAGATCCTCTCCCTCTCTCATTTTCAGGTTCCTTACTCACTGTAACTTTCATCATTTTCAAATTTTGACAATATCTTTGTATGCTTATGTTTGTGGGATTTCTGTGTGTGAGTAGTCTGACAGCACACACACACACACATACAGCGCAGAGGCGGGGCCAGGAGCTGAGTCTCGACCCCTGCAACCACAATTAGGTGAGTACACACACACACACACACACACTTGCCGGGGTTGTAATGGGACATCAGCTATCACAGCTAGAAGAAAGGGCGTCTCTACCTGTTTACAGTGAAGACATTAGATCTATATATGGTGGCGGTGCTCCAAAATATGCAGAAGAAAACAAATCAATGTAAGATTACTGGGGTAAGAAGAAGTCACATGCATCTTAAGATATTTTACCGAAAAACATGAGTAGCCTTATGTTGACATGACGGCAGACGACACTACGGTAGATCGAAAGAACAGTTATGCCTTTAGTAGTCACTCGCTCTGGATTCAAGTCCCTCCCGTGATATTTTTTTTTCAAAAGAAAAGAATTTTATTGGATGGATGGACAAGCAGAGCTCCTTGCCTCCAGACTCAACAAGAAATACTCACTTCAGAGAACGTTGGGAAACGAAATATGAATTTGCGTGGTAATATCATGTTATCAATAGAGTTTTCACGAACTTATAGATAAACACACGGCGTCTAACTGACGTCTTTTCATCGACAGTCTAACTAAAGTGGAACAAAATCAAGTGGGACAAGCTTGCAGACGTTGGCAAAGGCCGGCAAGTGGTAATAAAGACACTGATAGGAGAGAATTCTTTTATTACAGCTCTATTAAGTTCACTTGATGAAGCTCAGCCTTGGGCGGAACCTTTGCATTAGATTCTCTACTTCCAGTGTCTTTATTTCCGAGGCAGGAAGAAGAGGGGAAAGAAATTAAGGAAAATGCGACTTTGGATTCAGGAAAATAGGGATGTTTCGGCACAACACATACAGAGAAACATTAACAGAGAAAGATGAGATAATAAAAGAGTAGAACAGAAGCATGACACAGAGAAGGAGAGAAAAAATGTTTAGAGAAAACAGAACCAAAACAGAAGAGAATTATGCTGGAATATCGAGACAAACAACAGAACTAACGAGCTGATGTAGGTAACAGCTCTTAACTCGTCAATAAAGTCAGGAACCTAAACCTAACCTTGTAAAACCCTGGGGAAAAAAAACAGATGCAGCTAACTCGAAATATCGTAGATCATCTTAAAAGGTTGGAGATGGAAGAAAAGCATGAACATAAAATAGAAGATAAGTAAAAAAAATCACGAAAGAAAAGACAGGGAATAGCAGATAGTATAAAAAAAAAAAATGAACAAAAATAAATTGATGTAATATAATATTTCTTTATCCTACTTATGAAAAATCAGCTTAAATTTCCTTATTATTATTATTATTATGTAATTGTCAATACTGAAAGCCGGAGAAAAACTGTCAAATGAGGAAGAAAACAAAATCTAAGAGCAGACGAGAATACAGACAGCGACAAGGAAATATAAAAGCAAAAACAATGACAAGGAAATACAAAAGCTAAATTTCAATGAGGGAAAAACACGGATAACAGACATTACAAGAAATACAAAATACCTCGCCCATCTCTTAAAAGAAACGAAAAGAAAGCGAAGGCCACGTAAGATAATAAAGAAAGTCCACAGCAGGAGTAACTAAAATGGGAATGAGAGAGAGGAAGAGAGAGAGAGAATGATAGCCTTGCCGGTCGGCTTCTGTGAGGACGAATCTTATTCAAATCTCTTCAGTAAGCCCTCAGGAACCCACCTCCCCAAGGCGATAGTCGAGGCTACGAGGGGAGAAGCTTTGTGTGTGTGTGTGTGTGTGTGTGTGTGTGTGTGTTAGGTGACTGTTGTGGCTCATATTCTAAGCAAATGTAATGATTAAAAGCTTTGTCGAGCCAATGTAAACAATACACGGACAGAATCCAGAAGACGAGGTATTTTTGAAGGTATGGGTAGTAGTAATGAGTAATTTAGTAATGATCTGTTAGGAGCTACTAGCATTTTTCCGGTTGCACGGTCATTTAAACTGCCGGCGGAGCTGCAGGAATGTGTTGCAAAAGGTTTAGGGGTCACCTTTTCTGCAAGGCAGCCTAATACCAGCTGACTGTTGCGTAGAGTGTGACCGCGGTGAAGGATGGCCCAGGAAGGTGTGCTGGAGAGGTCCATAATACTGCAGCACTCCTGCGTAAAGCTTTATCAAGTCATGACTTGATAAAGCTTTACATCAGCGCCGCTACACACAGCGTTTGTTCCAACAAACGCTTGTTCTACAACTGCCTTTTTTGCTCACAGTGCCGAATAGTTGGCAGGCTATTAGTGCTGCCAGAAATGGTCATCCATCCTTCTCCACACTACCAAACTCCGAAACCTGCACAGAAATATTGTAGAGGCACTACCTCGCCATCCTCACATCAACAATTACAATTACATTAGGCAATTTTTTCGTATATGCGAATGGAAAAAGGTACACCCAAAACTGAAATTAAAGGACATTGTGACACCGACAAGACGCGGAAAAAAAAAAGGACACGAACATAAGTGCTTTTTTCACAACATCCAAATTTGAATAGCGCGTAGAAAGGGCTTTCATATTACTCGCTATCCAATTTCCGGCGTACTTTTTCAACCCTCAGTTACGAAAAAATAAAAATTTACTGTATAGAGGGAGAGCTGCATAAGAGAGCCGACTCTAATCTTCATAATTACTTAAAAATACCGATGTAATTATCGTTGTTTTACAATCTAGAAGTCTACGATAGGGATTCGTAAACAGTCGAATGTTAATCGCATTATATATTTTTGTTTACCTAGTACAGCTGATACAACGTTGTGTTACGTAAAATTTTTCTTGCAGTGTTTAGTAACCCGACACCTTGCAGTGGCTTCTTATGGTTAAATTGTTATTTGCTGTGTACAAATGTCTGTTATACTGCTGCAAAGATGATGTGTTTTAGCTATGACGTTGCGTGATTGTGTTGGTGATGGTGGTGAGGGGAGAGAGAATGGGGGGGGGGGGGTTACTGTACCAGTGGTTGTGATGTTACGATCATATGGAGGCTGTATTTTGGTATATGATAGTATGATGAGTCTACTGTAACTAAGGATGTATCTCTCTCTCTCTCTCTCTCTCTCTCTCTCTCTCTCTCTCTCTCTCTCTCTCTCTCTCTCTCTCTCTCTCTCTCTCTCTCTCTCTCTCTCTCTCTCTCTCTCTCTCTCTCTCTCTCTCTCTCTTTCTCGCCCTTTGGCCTACAGCTAGCAGGTACATCTTCCCATTACATCGTCTCTCAGGAAGCGTGAGGTCTCTCCCTGCAGCACTTACGACGGGAAATATACTGCCTCTTTCAAATTTCTTGAGGCATTGTTGTTCCCTCAAGTAATTCCTGAGAAAGGGGGTGAAAATATATGTTATAATGAATATAACATAGTAGTAGTAGTAGTAGTATTAATACTACTACTACTACTAATAATAATAATAATAAATAATTAATAATAATATACGTCATTCACAGACACCTTCAACTCTCTACTCTAACACGTATGACTATCTATGACTATCCATGACTATCCAGGTCAGTTATGTCTTCAATATATATATATATATATATAAGTAATAAAGCTGAACAAGGAAGAAGGGGAGCTCAAAGCATGTCCACGAAGTCTGCGAGGAGCTGAACAAAAGATTTAGGGAGATATTTACAGTGAAAACAAAAGAGTTTGAGAGGTAGAGTACGCCAACAGATATAGGACACAGTATACGCAACAGGACAAGAGATGAAGAAACTATTGGCAGTGCTAGATTTCAATGAGACCAGGCATCTCTGCTTAGATTCTAGCAGCGATCTTCTACAAGGGCAACTATAAGAGGTCTGGAAAACACTGAATGTTGTCCCAATATTTAAAAAAGGTACATGCAAGTAGCATTAAACTACATGCCAGTGTTAAGGGCATGCATAAT
>WNWK01006770.1:0-12500 GCA_009830355.1 Cherax destructor | reverse complement strand
CCTCTGTATTTCTGCCTCCATGTGGGTCATTATTGACCATATACATATATATTCTTAGGTAAACACCCAGCTGTTGGCTGCTCGACCTTAGTGTTTACATCTTCACCTGTGAGGAGATCTACTCTTCACGAGGCCTGGGGACAGTTGGTCACAGAAGATGGGGAGGTACTTGTACCTCCTCCCATGGCAGACATGCAGACATAGGTCTCAGACACTCCCAAGACAGGGAGCCAAGGCCGGGTCACCATCTGGAAAAGACCAGGGCCGGGAGAGTACCAGCAAATAAAAAAAAATTACTCTTCACGACAAGTAACTCCTATTCCATGTAGTCTATCGCCGAAATTGTTTGAGACGTCATATTAACGACACCTCCCTTGTTTGTGTTGTGTCACCATTGTGTCGTCTTAAGAATTTATTATGTTGTAGGAATTGTTTATTCGACAGCCAGAATTCCTTGAGACATTTTCCTAACGACGCCCTTTAATGGTTTATTCTGCCATTTGAATTGTGTTACGAACGTGTCCTCCTAATAATTTTTCATGCTGTTTGTTCTATTTTGCCATCGTTCCTCCCTAAGGATTTATTCTATAGCCTGAATTGTTTGAGTCATTCCACGAACGAGAACTTTAAAACAGACTGCCTGTATACCCGCTATAAAGTTACAAATCAGTTTTGCGGCAGTTTTAATTACTTTCCGAGCAGTGTATGGGTTGGTGGTAGTCACCAGCGCTCAAACTTCGGCCATCACTCTCCGAACTCGATGAAACACACTGCGTATCCTGGCTAGCAGCGACCCGCGTGTAATAACGTCGGTATGCTGGCACAGCGCGAGGAAGTGTGGCACTGACGATGTTTCCAAGCAATGCGCCGAGGGCCTTAACAGCCAATTACGACTTGTTGGGCGGTGAGTTGATGCACACGTCCCCTTGTTGCTCCCTCCTCGACAACTCAAACATTTCCATCACCATACGAGAGATCACATGGTCGTCCATTTGACCTTTTTTTCAGGAAAGGGAGGCAAAGGGTTGCCAGGGAAAGCGAGCAAGGGTTTCCGAGGAGAGAGAGAGAGAGAAAGATTTCCAGGGGGGGGGGTATCCAAGGTTTTCAGGGATTAAGGGCAAGGGAATAGGCAAATTATTATTATAGGGTTAACACTGAATGCTGATCAGGGTTTTTGAGCTTAGCGAGTTTAAGTAAATTCTCAGATATTCTCTCTCTCTCTCTCTCTCTCTCTCTCTCTCTCTCTCTCTCTCTCTCTCTCTCTCAGGATAATTTCCTCTCAGGGAATGATGCATGCTGGGGATAACACAGTATTTATAGTTTAAGTCTAACAATCACAATATAGAGTCTGGCCGTATCAGTTAGGTCGCAACATAGTCAGGTTGCAACATACAGCCAGGTCGTGACATGCAATCTGGTCGTGACTGCTGATAAATCCGTGGCAGAAATTTGCACAAACAAATATTAATAGGCGGAAATGATCCTGTCCATCATATATGAGCATTAACATACATGATTCGTGCGTGCAAAATTTCGTGGTTGTTTTGTCTGAATAGGTTTGAAATTAATATTTTTTTTTGAAAGTGGGTATTGACAGGGGGGATATAGATAAGGTCTTGAGGATATCTCTCCAAGAGAGAACCCGCAATAATGGATTCAAGTTAGATAAGTTTAGATTTAGAAAGGATACAGGAAAGTATTGGTTTGGAAATAGGGTAGTTGATGAGTGGAACAGTCTGCCTAGTAGGGTTATTGAAGCTAGGACCTTGGTTAGTTTCAAATTTAGGTTGGATAAATTCATGAGTGAGAGGGGTTGGATTTGAGTGGGAATTGCACATGAGTGAATGGAATTATCAAGGCTTGTTTCTTGGGTAGCATTTAAGATTGGGTTGAGCAAATATCTTGTTAGTGGGATGGAATGTGAAGGACGTGCCTAGTATGGGCCAACAGGCCTGCTGCAGTGTTCCTCCTTTCTTATGTTCTTATGTTCTTATGAGTCACCCATTAAATCTTAATAGACCTGTTGCCCGTTTTCCTCTGGAAATAATTTCAAATTTCAATTACGTATATATATATATATATATATATATATATATATATATATACATGATCACAGTAAACAGGTGATAGGAGTTACTTGTCGTGAAGAGTAATTTTTTTTTATTTGCTGGTACTCTCCCGGCCCTGGTCTTTTCCAGATGGTGACCCGGCCTTGGCTCCCTGTCTTGGGATTGTCTGAGACCTATGTCTGCATGTCTGCCAATGGAGTTAAAGTGTCGGTTTTCTCTTCTATGTTTTTGAGAGCTTTACGCATTTGTAGTCCAGAGTTCATAGATGAAGAAATCTCTAAAATTTATGAAATAGCTAATGATTTAAAATACCCAAGAAACATAATTGATAAATCTTTTAAAATAGCTAGAAATACTTTTTACAATCCAAAAGGGACAACAACCTTATTCAACCAAATATGTTGGTTCTCCTTACCATGAACTTGGTTGATATGCCTTCTTTTTAAGAATTTTAATATCAAAGTTGTATTTAAAAATCTTGATACAGTAAAAAGACTTTTGATAAAAAATTCCTCCCAAAATGCTGACGGATGTGTGTATAAGATTCCCTGTAAAATATGCGATAAAGTTTATTATGGTCAAACTGGTAAAAGTCTTGAACTAAGATTAAAACAACATAAATATAGCATTAGAACTGGACAAGATTCTAATGCTCGATTTATTCATGTGAGAGACTTTAACCATCCAATTGATTTTCAAAATGCTGAGAAGGTTGTATCAAGCAAGTCCATGGTTGAGAGGAATATAATAGAATCATGTTTCATTAAAAGCAGTTTTGAAAATAATATGAATATTTCTTTTGGTTTATATAAATTGGATTCATTTATAATTAATAAAATTTGGGAAGAATTTAATGATAATTTGGACTAATCTTAATTCTTGGGAAGAGTTTCAGGTCCTTTCTTATGTTCCTCTTCACAGAGTCGTGAGATGTTACGCTACTGTGAGGTGTTGTCTTTGTTAGTGTGATGTGACTGTGAGGTGTATTCTGCCCCTTTATAAGCCTTCTTTTCACGTTTCCTTTTATAGTTCCTTGATAATGTGAGTAGTCACGAAAGCGCTTGGAAATTCTTCTATTTTCTATAGTGGTTGTCGTGAAAACATATATATATATATATATATATATAATATATAAAAAAATAATATATTATATAATTATTATATATTTATCGACACCATGCCCCCTAACCCCTTCTAGGGCAGGGTAGGTGCCTGAGCCAGAGCTTGCTTTCCCCTGCGGCTCACAAGACTGCTATTCCCATTAGCTCCCTGGGGCGGGGAAGACGGCAGACCAAAGATGGGCCTAGCTTCTCCCTACGAGCCCCTTGAGGGCGGGGAATGTGGCTAGGCCTGTGGCCCGTTGGTCACACAGAGGAGGAGGTCCCAAATACCTCCTCCCATGGCATACGTTAGTCTGAGATACTCCCGAGGAAGGGAACCAAGGCCGGGCCACCACTTGGACAAGGCCCGGGCCGGGAGAGTCCCGGCGAATCAACAAGAAGAAGTGTATATATATATATATATATATATATATATATATATATATATATATATATACTTTAATACAAATTTTCGGGGTTAAATTATTCTTGGCTGGTGTGTACATGTGACAGTCAGCCTTAATAACTCTCCTATAGTAGATAGATGTCAAGAGTGCAAGCGATATTGACCTGCCGACAGTACTCTCTCCGGTGCTACTCTATGGGTCCAACCCCGTCTGTTTGATTCTAGAGAAAAGAAATCATTGATCTTATGAGAATGGAAGGCTGGACCTGGGACACTGATGCCTCGATGTCTTCTTCTTCCTTCTCACTAGAAGTTTACCTCTTTTTAAGCTAGCATATTTTTTTGCGATGTTCTTAATCCCTCAGTAGCCTAAATTTCTTTTATTATGACTGTCTTCTATAATCCATGCCGAGAAACATCCTAAATCTTCCTTTGGATGTCTTAAAGTGGTCACAAGTCGCACTTACGCTAGCATGGAAGGGCTGGGTATACACATAGCCTCTTAGATTGCCTTACTAACCATCATATTATCTACATACATCTTATGAAATAGTAAACTAAATTCTATCAGACGGCCGAGGCAGCTCCAGTCAGTGGTATCAACTCTCAGCTGTAGTGGTAGCAAACATCGCAGCTAGGAAAGCGCTATTGTGGAGAGAAAACATACTCAAATATTATGAAAAATGCATGGACTGACAAAGAGAGTTCCCTTCTAGTCATGAGATTTCATCACTCTCCAGATTGTCTTTTATCAGTTTCTAGTCCCTGCAACTGACGCACCAGTCTCGACCAACAAATTGTATTGCAGTAGCTTCACCTCGTTGCCTCTGTTTGCACTGATCACAAGTGCATTTGCGACAAGAGGGGTACCTGACGTACATAGTCTGCATGGTCTAAAGAAACAATGAAGTCAACGACATCTTCTCACGAAGTCTATCAGTTCTATAATGTTCTTGCTTGCAGTATTGATGAAATCGCATAGTCCTGAAAATAGGATGACTGATGGCATGGAAGTATCCATGTACATCAACTTTAGCTGATACTCGGTGTTAACATGGTGGTGCTGCTGATCATGGGGAAAAAAAACACAAGGTAAAAGGGCTTTATCCTGCGAGACAAATTTGTTCCTATAAGTTGAGAGGCCCATGACACATAAACAAAAGCGGTACAAATATCTTTTAAATGTCAGGTTCCAAGCACGTCGATAAAACTGAAGATCCAAGGGGTGCCAGGTCTTTCATTCAGCGCCTCAGTGTTGCGATTCAGAGAGGAAACGCCTGCTGCATCATTGGTTCCCGTTCAGGCTCCGTGGAGCTTCAGGACCTTCACAATCTAATATGACTGTTCCTACTCGTTGTGTCTGCATATGTTTCGAGACGAATATACCTCTCTGTGTATATATACTACTGTTCTCTCGGTAAATATGCAGTGAGACAAATGTAACCCTCAGTGTATATACACACTGCTGACCTTCGGATGTATATACATATCTGGATGCATACACATTACTGTATATACACTGCTTCTATTTGAGTACTAATACATAAACAAACACATAAAAATAAGGAAGTAGAAGGAAAATAATAGGCATTCAAAAATACAAAAAGTTAATATAACTGCACCTATTTAAAAAATAAAATTTCCTCATTGCAACTGACTTCAAAGACTCGTGCATCTGAAGTGTGTTGCTGCTGCTGCTGCTGCTCTGCTGTTGCTCCTCTGTTGCTGCTGCTGCTGCTCTGCTGTTGCCGCTGCTCTGTTGCTGCTGCTGCTCTGTTGATGTTGCTGTTGCTGCTGCTGTTGCTGCTCTTCTGTTGCTGCTGTTGTTGCTGCTGTTGCTCTGTTGCTGCTGTTGTTGCTGCTGCTGCTGCTGCCAAAGCTGTACACATAAATGTTCTACTTATTCTATATTAAATACATTTCCCTCCCTACCCGAGCGAAATCAATTTTATAGCATTTTTAATTCTTGGTCGTCCCTTTCGTCCCCTTATCACGCCCCATCAGACTTTCCCCTCATTCACTCCCTCTCTTCCCCTTCCTTTTATATTTCCTTCTCCCCTTGGCTTTCCCCTCTCATACCTTCTCTTGAGTTTCTACCTACATTCACCTTTCTCCTCTCATCCTCTGTATTTCCCCCTTCCCCTCTTCACTTCCTCTCCCAACCCTCCCCCTTGCTACCTTCCCCTCCTTCCTCCCTCTGACTCACACTAATTAATGATAGGTCAGGATTTGTAGGGCGTCGCTGTGGCCAGAAATATTTGCTGTGAATTTCCCTGTGAAGGAAAGTGAGTGAGGGGTGAGGGAGGGGTGAGTGAGGGAAGTGAGGGGTGAGTGAGGGAAGTGAGGGGTGAGTGAGGGAAGTGAGGGGTGAGTGAGGGAAGTGAGGGGTGAGTGAGGGAAGTGAGGGTGAGTGAGGGAGTGAGGGAAGTGAGGGGTGAGTGAGGGAAGTGAGGGGTGAGTGAGGGAAGTGAGGGGTGAGTGAGAGAAGTGAGGGGTGAGTGAGGTGACAGAGAGAGAGAGAGAGAGAGAGAGAGAGTAGAGAGATAGAGAGAGAGAGAGAGAGAGAGAGAGAGAGAGAGAGGAGTTGGGCAAAGGAGAAAGGAACTAAGATTAATTGTCAGGAAGGCGATAAAGCAGAGATGAGAGAGTATAGAGCTGTTGAGTGATGTTAGAGTGTAAGAGAGCTAGAGCGAGGAAAGAGAGAGAGAGAGAGAGAGAGAGAGAGAGAGAGAGAAAGAGAGAGAGAAAGAGAGAGAGAAAGAGAAAGGGAGAGATAACAGAAGCCTTGACCATGTAGACAGTTTATCAGCCAGCAACATTAAACTACTTTCCCTATCTCAACAGATGAGACCAGGACGGTACAACAGATGGTCCTCGGAGATAGAGAGAGAGAGAGAGAGAGAGAGAGAGAGAGAGAGAGAGAGAGAGAGAGAGAAAGTAAGTAAAGACACAGAAACGACAGTACTTGAGGAAAATACACACACATCCTTTTGGTTTGTGTCGAGGCTGTCTCCTGAAAGACAGTCTAACTACGACTGTATATGTCTAGACAGAGGAAGTCGGTATAATAAAGCAGAAGGCTCTCTTCCCATCCTCTGTGCTGTGATGGAAGGCCTACCTAGATATTTAATGGGAAAAAATGGTTTGTAGAAACTAAACCTTGACTCTCTTGGTACTGCTGCTACGATTGTTACTACTGCTACGACTACTACTACTACTACTACTACTACTACTACTACTACGTAGTATTAGTATTAGTAGTACTACTTCTACTACTGCTAGTACTGTTATTACTACTACTTCTACTACTGCTAGTACTGTTACTACTACTACTGCTACTACTACTGCTAGTACTGTTACTGCTACTACTACTTCTACTACTGCTAGTACTGTTATTACTACTACTTCTACTACTGCTAGTACTGTTACTACTACTACTGCTACTACTACTGCTAGTACTGTTACTGCTACTACTACTACTACTACTACTACTGCTAGTACTGTTATTACTACAACTACTACGACTACCAAGAATAATCATTATTATAATATTACTGTTGTTACTATTATTACTAATATTATTATTATTTACATCTTCAAGTTGTCAATATGAACCATCAAACTTTCAACTTGATCTACTGCGACCTGACGCGAGATGTTCACTTTCTAGCTTCGTTATGTTCAATACAGACGCGATATGTTCACTTTCTGGCTTCGTTATGTTCAACACAGACGCGAGATGTTCACTTTCTAGCTTCGTTATGTTCAACATGGACGTGAGATGTTCACTTTATGGCTTCGTTATGTTCAACACAGACGCGAGATGTTTACTTTCCGGCTTCGTTATGTTCAACACAGTCCCATTAGCTAGGGAAGTTAGCATCTGATAATTAGGAGAGACGATGCTTGTTGCACGATGATACATCACTTGCAGGAACTGCGACGCATTACCTCTGTAAATCAAGTTTAAGATCCCCTTCTCTAAGGTGTTTCATGGGCGTGGTGGTGATGGATGGTGGTGATGATGGTGCTGGTGGTGGTGGCTGTTGGTGGTGGCGGCGGTGCTGGTGGATGGTGGCTCTTGTGGTTGGTGGTAATGGATGGTAGGGGAAAAGGGGACATTGTTGGTGGTAGTGGTGGTGGTCGTAGGTCACAGCTCATTTCAACCCCTCCCCCCCAGTATGCCACTCGAAGGGGTAACTTTAAGTTGTTGCTTGATTTTTTTTCCTTTCTCATACTTTTCGATTTGTTTCGTTCATTACTCGACAACGCCTTATCCGATCGGATGCAAATTTTGAACGCTTGTGTACTGTAACCGAGTACCTGGTTAGCACCCAGTACCTATTTACTATAAGGTGAACAAGGGCGACGGGGTATTAGAGACCATGGCCAGACATCCTCCTCATCCCTCCAGGGTTAAGGGTGTCTGGTTGAGGGTGCCTGGTAGCGGGTTCACTGGTGGGGACCCGCTACCATGGGGCGCCCTCGGTTCGGGCACCCGTGGCAGCGCCCGAACCGAGGGCGCTACCCGGTGCAAAGAGCCACTCTTTAAAACTTTTCACGAGAGAGAATTTACGGAAGTTACTTTATCACCAACATTAATTTTTAACTAATCAGTAAATGAGAGCAAAGTGCCAGGTGGTGAGTGCCGCCTAATGATGCGGTAATTGAAGGCATTTGCCCTCAATTACCGCCTCATTAGCCTGATATTAATTGTGAGAAAACTAATGGAACCCCAAATTTGGGAGATCGCAAAATTTCTGGAAGGTAGGCTTAGTTACGCAAAATGAACTTTAAATTTCGTAATAAAAGGCAGTGTCTGACGGTCTCTTCGTTACAGTCAGCGGTACGCTTTGCGTATGGTTCTGACTCATCGGTCGGAGACGCAGATGCGTTTCAGTATTACCAAGTGAACTGTAATGCGCTCTGGGTGAGTCGATGCCAGATACAAGTATAAAAAATATTAGCAAATCCGCTAGTGGAGACCAAAGAGTAAAGTCAACCCAGGGATCGGGTGGGGGTTGAACCCATGGCGCGTGAGTCCTAAAACTCACAGGCCAGTGCGCTAACCACTTGGCCACTTTGCAATCTTGTCATTACGATTTCTTGAGTCATAGAGGAGATAAAAGGAAATAAATATAACTAAAATATTACTAAACCATGAATAACTTTCGGCAACAAAGTCAACAGAGTGTTAGATTTCAGAGCAACGACGTTTCAGGCACAGGTCTGAAACGATGATTAAACTTGCGAGCCAGAAATGATAGACCTCACGTTGGGACAACAGTCCACTTTTACTCCCAAAGTTCCACCCAAGACGAAAATAAACTAAAGAAGTTGCAGGGGAAAAGCGTTTAAAAAAAAATATATGATATTGTTTATTAAAGAACATGAAGTCGCGTTTAGAAAACGAAGACTAAGAGATGTGGATCCACCCATAAACTATATTAATTATACGTACATGTTTCAAATTGATGGACCCAATTTCAAAACAGTATATAACACAATCGGGTCCATATATTTAAAACACCCTATTTTTCGCACGCAGATATATAGAATTATGTGAAGCATAATAATATGATGTATCTGAGGTAGTAATTTTTTTTTCTGGTGGATATTAATATCCTACTTCCACCTTTTCCATTAAATGACAAGGTACGTTCATCAGTTCAGTCTGATTATGTTTGAAAAAATAATAATTATTTTGAAGAATGGAGTGTAGCTGGATGGGAGGATGAGAAGAGAGCCTTTTGTTCTACTTTTCTTGACTGAACTAGACGAACGTAGACGTTCTAGTTTGTGCATGCCATCGTATGCATCTTATCTCTCTCTCTCTCTCTCTCTCTCTCTCTCTCTCTCTCTCTCTCTCTCTCTCTCTCTCATCAAAGAGTAAATGTACGTCTGTATTTTTCTATGTTTGACGTGGAAAGCTTCACCAATTGAAGTCAGTAGCAGCCCCATATTTCAGACCTGACTAAAAGTGTTCCACCGGGCTACAGTTGTCATTAATTTGAGCTATATTTGGCCTGCAGCACGCCAGATAACCTCATCAACTCGGCTAATGAGGCGATTATTCACTAAAACGATAATATCCGATCGTTTTATTTTTAACATTGGATAGCTAGATACTCAGTGATTCATTATTTTGTGTGTGTGTGTGTGTGTGTGTGTGTGTGTGTGTGTACTTGCTTACATGTGATTGTAGTGGTCGAGTCCTAGGCCTCTGCAAATACTTTGAAATGGTATTTACTGTCATGTTAACATATTCTCTGAAAACAATGTATGGAGTCTGCCTCTGCTTCTTCGTCCAGCTCATTTTACGTGCTGACCCCTCAGAGCTGGAAAAATCCTTCCTGACATTCCTTTAACTCGCCTGTGTCTTTAACTTCCAGCTGTGCCTTTGTGTACCTTTTTTCTTTTTGTCTCTGAGACAGTATCCCTGTCCACCATATCAGTTTCTCTAAGTACGTATTTTGTATGTTATTGCCATGTTTCCCCTGGGTCTTCTGTCCTCTAATGTCGTCAGGATTAGTTCCCATAGCCTCTCCTCACGTCTCAAATCCTTTAGTTCCTGAACAACTCTTTGCATACCTCTCTCTAATTTCTTACCATACTATATCAAGTGTGGATTCCACGCTGGAGTTGAATACTCTAGGATGGATCTCAGGTAAGTTGTAATACTATTGGCAGAATTACCAAAAATATGTTAGGTAAAAGGACACAATTACAACTAATGCGACATTTCATTGTGGCGACGTTTCGCTCTCCAGGACGTTGCATCATGGTCCATGAATGACTCTGCTGAGATTCCTGAAAATAGTTCTTAGATTTATGAAACGATCATTGGCTGCAGAGGTTACTCGGGTCGTGGGTCATCTCTGACACACACACATCAGTCTTCAAAACTTCACATATAGCTTTCTGCTGTGCACTCGTGTTAATGTATCTCAGTGTCTGCCCTTCATGTCGATCTCTCTGGGTATTTTGTATGTCGTTATTGTGTCAGGCCACACACACACACACACACACATTGGTCGTTCTGGCTCGTTAGCTGTTACAAAGTGAGTTACCATCCCGGAAGTCCGATCCTTTTGTACATGATATATCTGATCCATAAAAAGAGTGGTCAAGCTTTCGTGAGATATTTCTTACGGTGCAAAACGAGAGAGAGAGAGAGAGAGAGAGAGAGAGAGAGAGAGAGAGAGAGAGAAGAAGCTTCACCTCTCATGAGTAAATGGGGCGGTCAGCCCTCGGGGAAAGCAGATAATGGAAGAATGAAGAAGAAAATGAAAGGTGATACCCAAGAAGAGGAGGAGGAGGCGGAAGATGAGAAGGTGATGATGCATGAACACAATCAAGGCAGGAAGAGGAGGAGGAGAGCAAGATGGGAGAAGAGATGGGAAATTCAGATAACAGAAGACCTTACAGCCTCTTATCAAGGTTATCTGCTGAGGAAGACTGCATTACCGTCTGGCTATTGCTACTTAAGTCTAGACGGATGAGATTAGCAGAGTAAAGCACAAGGCTCTCTCCCCAGTTTCCAAATTTTTTTTTAGTTCCACAGCTTCAGTGTGGGTAGGAAAAAGTTAGTGAATTAAATGATATTTCTGAATTGAGAATTAAGCATGGGGAGTTTGATACAGAAGGAGAAAGTAGTCTTATTACAATTACTACAGCTATTATTACTACTTCGACTACTACTACCGTTACTGCTACTACTGTTGCAATTAGTGCTATTAATACTACTACTATTCCTTTCATGACTGCTATATATACGACTATGGTTGTTAATACTACTAGTAATACGACTGCTGCTACTACTACTACAACAACTCTACTACTACAACTACTACTACTATTTCTACTACTACTACTACTACTTTTACTACCAGCACCATTTTAAAATGAGATTTTTAGTGCCTGGAATGCCAGGAAAGAGTCAGTAATAAAGGTGACATTTCAATTCAACCTCCTGACACATCACTGACAGTATCAGCTCATGTTACACATGTTACAACATTAAGTCATCAATACCTACAGAAATTATCATTAAAAATATGTAATATTTACAGCAATTTAGTATACACTTCTTCAACAATTTTGGCCCTCTTATATTTGTACCTGCCTATGTTCACTACAAGATGCTATATTCTTAGAGTTTTATGGAGAAACTAAATTCCTACTACTAATAGCGTGAATTTGCATTTAGTGTCATGTTAATTCAAGCTTAATGAGATCCTACGAGTAGATAGTGAGCTCTTAGATGGAGTTTCTTGAATAAGACCAAAACATATGAAGAGCACTGTAGTTGGCCTGTGGATTCACAGACTCAGTTCCACTTTAAAGTTCCCACTTTTCAGTGTATCTATGACCGTGAATAACGTGCTACGATATAGCCAACCCAAAGAAAATTTAGACCAATTCTATAAATGGAGGAGATACAAATAAGGTACTGATTGATTTCTGACAAAGAAACAAGGGATTCATTTTGGATAAATTCTTATTTAGAAAGCGAATTGGAAAGTAGTGGTTTTGACATGGATTTGTAAAGTAATGGGAAAAAGTGAAAACAGCTTCAAATTAACTTGTTTTGTAGAAAAAAAAAGTATTGACAAAGGCATATAGGAATGATTGGGTGTGAGTAAGCTTACCGCATTGGTTCCTTATTCCTATGTTCTTGCGCCCATCGTAAACAATCTCTGGTTGACCTTCGAATTATGTGAAATTGAATTCGATTTTGCAAGGTATCTGTCAAATTTTAAAATTAACGACAAAATGTTAGGTCAAAGAACAAAGATTCAACTGTGATAAAGCTCCTGGAGAGCGAAACGTTGTCACACAATAAAATTGTCACATTAGGTGTATATGTGACATTTTACATTATATATATATATATATATATATATATATATATATATATATATA
>WNWK01006769.1:77500-101694 GCA_009830355.1 Cherax destructor | reverse complement strand
GTGGGAAAGTGACTGTAGGATGGGGGAAAGTAACTGTAGGATGGGTGGAAACTGACTGTAGGATGGTGGAAAGTGACTGTAGGATGGGGGAAAAGTGACTGTAGGATGGGGGGGTGACTGTAGGAGGGGTGGAAAGTGACGGGGAATGGTGGAAAAAGTGACTGTAGGATGGTGGAAAGTGACTGTATGATGGTGGAAAGTGACTGTAGGATGGTGGAAAGTAACTGTAGGATGGTGGAAAGTGACTGTAGGATGGTGGGGACTGTAGGATGGTGGAAAGTGACTGTAGGATGGGGGGAAAGTGACTGTAGGATGGGGGAAAGTGACTGTAGGATGGGGGGAAAAGTGACTGTAGGATGGGGGAAATAACTGTAGGGATGGGGGGAAAGTGACTGTAGGATGGGTGGAAAGTGACTGTGGATGGTGGAAAGTGACTGTAGGATGGTGGGAAAGTGACTGTAGGATGGTGGGAAGTGACTGTAGGATGGGGGGAAGGACTGTAGGATGGTGGAAAGTGACTGTAGGATGGGTGGAAACTGACTGTAGGATGGTGGGAAGTGACTGTAGGATGGTGGAAAGTGACTGTAGGATGGTGGGAAGTGACTGTAGGATGGTGGAAAGTGACTGTAGGATGGTGGGAAGTGACTGTAGGATGGTGGGAAGTGACTGTAGGATGGTGGGAAGTGACTGTAGGATGGTGGAAAGTGACTGTAGGATGGTGGGAAGTGACTGTAGGATGGTGGGAAGTGACTGTAGGATGGTGGAAAGTGACTGTAGGATGGTGGAAAGTGACTGTAGGATGGTGGGAAGTGACTGTAGGATGGTGGGAAGTGACTGTAGGATGGTGGGAAGTGACTGTAGGATGGTGGGAAGTGACTGTAGGATGGGTGGAAGAGTAGGTCATCCTTGACATTATCTCTAATGAAGAAGAGATAAGGGGAGGGATACCACTGTGAGGGGGGATACCACTGTGAGGGGGGATACCACTGTGAGGGGGGATACCACTGTGAGGGGGATACTACTGTGAGGGGGGACACCACTGTGAGGGGGAATACCACTGTGGGGAGGATATCACTGTGAGGGGGATACCACTGTGAGGGGATACCACTGTAAGGGGGATACCACTGTGAGGGGGATACCACTGTGAGGGGGTCATCACCAGGGGTTTAATTAAGATCAGAAGACAGAGGCTGTCATCCCCCCTCCCCCACTCACCCCAGGGATGTGGGGGAGGAAGGGGGCAAGGGAGACAAGAGGAGGGGGAGGGGGAAGGGGTAGGGATACCTAGGGTATGGCACATCCCACCCCCTCCGTCTCCATGGGGGGAGGGGGTTGCCAAGTGCCGCGGCACTCTTATTAATTCCTGCCTTCATCCTTCCTTGTGTCGAGAGGGAGGAGAAGAGGAGCTGTCATTATCTCCTCTCTCTCTCTCTATCTCTTTCTCACTACATTATATATATATATATATATATATATATATATATATATATATATATATATATATATATATATATATATATATATATATATATATATATATACGCCACCGAGGAGACTGGTCCACCAGTCTCCCACTTTGGTGCTCCAGTGGAAGTTTACCTTGAAGGAGAGAGAGTTTACCTTGAGGGAGAGAGTGTTTACCTTGAGGGAGAGTGAGTTTACCTTGAGGGAGAGAGAGTTTACCTTGAGGGAGAGAGTTTACCTTGAGGGAGAGAGAGTTTACCTTGAGGGAGAGAGAGTTTACCCTGAGGGAGAGAGAGTTTACCTTGAGGGAGAGAGTTTACCTTGAGGGAGAGAGAGTTTATCTTGAGGGAGAGAGAATTTACCTTGAGGGAGAGAGAGTTTACCTTGAGGGAGAGAGAGTTTACCTTGAGGGAGAGACATAAGAACATAAGAACATAAGAAAGAAGGAACACTGCAGCAGGCCTACTGGCCCATGCGAGGCAGGTCCAAATCTCCAACGGCTTAAGCCCCGACCCAGCCAGGTCAGGTTACATTCACTTAAGGAGGGAACACTGCATCTGACCTAGCACAGGCTAGTCAGGACCAACTCACACCCAACCGCACCCACTCATATAATTGTCTAGTTGACCACCTGGTCAGCCGACCACCTGGTCAGGTCACTTCCACTTAAGGAATTAGTACAGCTACTGACCTGGTAATACAAGCTAGTCAGGTCCAAATTCACACCCATCCACACCCACCCATGTATTTATCTAACCTATTTTTAAAACTACACAACGTCTTAGCATCTATGACGGTACTCGGGAGTTTGTTCCACTCATCCACAACTCTATTACCAAACCAGTGCTTTCCTATATCCTTCCTGAATCTGAACTTTTCCAACTTGAAACCATTGCTGCGAGTCCTGTCTTGGCTGGATATTTTCAGCACGCTATTTACATCCCCTTTATTTATTCCTGTTTTCCATTTATACACCTCAATCATATCCCCCCTAATTCTACGCCTTTCTAGAGAGTGCAGATTCAGGGCCCTCAGTCTATCCTCATAGGGAAGATTTCTGATACATGGGATCAACTTTGTCATCCTCCTTTGTACGTTTTCCAGTGCATTTATATCCATTCTGTAATACGGTGACCAGAACTGTGCAGCATAATCTAAATGAGGCCTAACCAAAGATATATAGAGTTGTAGAACAACCTGAGGACTTCTATTATTTATACTTCTTGAAATGAAGCCAAGGATTCTGTTAGCTTTATTGCGAACACTTATGCACTGTTGTCTTGGCTTCAGATTACTACTAACCAGAACTCCTAAATCCTTCTCGCAATCACAAGTAATAAGATCTACATTATTCAGCTTATATGTGGCATGGTTATTGTCCTGCCCAACATTTAGAACTTTGCATTTGTTTACATTAAACTGCATCTGCCACTTCTCCGACCACTGCATCAGTCTATTCAAATCATCCTGGAGTGCTCTAATGTCCTCATTTGAATGAATTGGACGACCTATTTTGGTGTCATCAGCAAATTTACTTGTGTTACTATTTATTCCCTCATCTATGTCGTTTATGTAAATTGTAAACAACAGGGGGCCCAAAACTGACCCTGTGGAACACCGCTTGAGACGCGCCCCATTCTGATTTCTCTCCATTTATGCAAACTCTCTGCCGCCTATTTGTCAACCATGCCTCTACCCAGGAAAAAATTTCTCCTGCTATTCCGTGTGCCTTAAGTTTCCTCAGTAGCCTCTGATGTGGAACTTTATCGAAAGCCTTACTGAAGTCCATATACACAATATCATATTCATTACCATGATCTACCTCCTCAAACACCTTAGTGAAAAAGTTAGTAAATTCGTAAGACAGGAACGCCCCTTAGTAAAACCGTGTTGAGATTCATTAATCAATTTATGCTTTTCAAGATGGCTACGAATTGCCTCGGCAATTATTGATTCCATAAATTTACCAACTATGGAGGTAAGGCTTATTGGTCTATAGTTCGAAGCTAAGGACCTGTCACCTGCCTTGTAAATAGGTATTACATTTGCCCTTTTCCACTTGTCTGGCACTATGCCAGTTTGTAGTGATATATTGAAAAGATTTGCCAAAGGTTTGCTAAGTTCCTCTTTACATTCCTTTAAAACTCTTGCAAACAGTTCATCAGGGCCTGGGGATTTGTTAGGTTTTAATTTCTCTATTTGTCTGAGGACCATGTCACTAGTTACCCCAATCGAGCATAGTCTATTATCTTCCAGTTCTACATAATTTATTATTTCTGGAATTCCGCTAGTATCTTCCTGAGTAAAAACTGAGAGGAAGTAAGTATTGAAAATTTCACACATATCCTTATCACTGTCCGTGATTTGTCCTGAGTTACTCTTAAGTGGGCCTATCTTGTCCCTAATCTTACTTCTGTATACCTGAAAGAACCCTTTTGGGTTAGTCTTCGAATCCCTTGCGACCTTAGCCTCATAATCCCTTTTGCTTTTCTTATTCCTTTTTTATTTCTCTCTTTAATTGAAAATATTGATTTCTTATCTGTCCATCCCCTCTTTTGATACGCCTATATATGCCTCTCTTTGACCAATGAGATGTTTTAATCTATTGTTCATCCATTTAGGATCATTTTTGTTAGATCTAATTTCCCTACTTGGAACAAAGGTTGTCTGGGCAGCTAGAACTACGCTCTGAAAAACGTCATATTGGCAACCAAAACCACCTACCTGACCCATAGTCAGGTCATCCCAATTTAGCCCACCTAGGTAATTTCTCAGCCCCATGAAGTCGGCAACACGAAAGTCTGGAACTGAGACTTGATTGCAGTTACCTGGGTAATTCCATGATATATTAAAGCTAAGTGATTTGTGATCGCTTTCCCCAAGCTCTTCATTAACCTCAAGATTATTAATTAGTGATTCTTTGTTGGCAAGAACCAAATCAAGCAAGTTGCTACCTCTAGTTGGTTCTGTCACAAACTGTTTTAAAAACAATCCTGAACCGTATCAAGAAAGTCACTAGACTCGAGATTACCTGTCTCATTGTTCCAATCAATTTGTCTAAAGTTAAAATCTCCCATTAACACAACATTTTCATATCTAGACGCCTTATGAATTTCGTCCCATAGCAGCTTACTGCACTCCCTATCAAGACTTGGGGGCCTGTAAATCACACCCAAAATTAATTTTTCACGACCCTCGAGAAACTGTAGCCAAACAGATTCTGTGTCCGCTGTTTCTAATCTTATATCATGTCTAACACAACAATTTAAATTATCTCTGACATACATCGCCACTCCACCACCCTTCCTGTTGACCCTATCAGTGTGGAATAGTTTGTAACCCTGAATGTTGCACTCGGAAGGCATTTCTCTATCTTTCAGGTTGAACCAGGTCTCTGTTATAGCAATAATATCTATATTACCTGCACTTGCAAGTAATCTTAGCTCATCTATCTTATTTCTTAGACTCCTACTATTTGTATAGTAAACCTTAAGGGAGCTAGTCACTCGTTGCCCTCTACTATCTCTCTTTGTTTGTTGATCAATTGCTTTGCATTTACAAACTTTATTTTGAATATTGTTTTTAAACATATCCCTGAGGTATCCTGGTAATATCTGCTGTTTCCAGGCCTAATACTACAGCCTGATTGTTTCCCACAAACACCCATACCTCTATAATCTATCAGTTTAAAGTCCTAGACAAGTCTCCAATGACCCCCTCAATCGTATCGGCTAATGCAATCACTCCAGCCCCAGAGAGATGAACCCCATCCCTTGCATACATATCACGTTTGCCATAGAATTTGTCCCAGTTATCAATGAATGGAATTGCAAGTTCCTTGCAGTACCTGTCTAGCCAGCAATTTATACCAATTGCCCTAGACATCCATTCATTGCCCACTCCCTTTCTAGGCAAAATGCTACATATGATTGGGATACCTCCCTTAGACCTAACGACTTCTATGGCTGACCTGTACTTATCTAGTAGCTCCTGTCTCCTGCAATTCCCAATGTCATTTCCACCAGCACTAAGACAGATAATGGGCTTGTTCCCATTACCTGACATAATATTATCCAACCTGCTGACTATGTCACCAACACCAGCTCCTGGGAGGCACACCCTCTGTCTGACCTTCCTGTCTCTGTTACAAAAAGCACGGTCCATATATCTTACCTGAGAGTCTCCCACAATCAGAATATTCTTACCTTGATTAGCAGGGGAGTCAGTGGTACCTTTAACCTCACTGACCACTGAAGTACACTCGTCCTGGAGAACAGAGAATCGATTTCCTACCTTCACATCTTCTCTATTACAGTTTACCTTGAGGGAGAGACAGTTTACCTTGAGGGAGAAACAGTTTACCTTGAGAGAGAGTTTACCTTGAGGGAGAGAGAGTTTACCTTGAGAGAGAGTTTACCTTGAGAGAGAGTTTACCTTGAGAGAGAGTTTACCGAGAGAGAGAGAGAGTTTACCTTGAGAGAGAGTTTACCTTGAGAGAGAGTTTACTTTGAGAGAGAGTTTACCTTGAGAGAGAGTTTACCTTGAGAGAGAGTTTACCTTGAGAGAGAGAGTTTACCTTGAGAAGAGTTTACCTTGAGAGAGAGTTTACCTTGAGAGAGAGGAAGTTTACCTTGAGAGAGAGTTTACCTTGAGAGGAGTTTACCTTGAGAGAGTTTACCTTAGAGAGAGTTTACCTTGAGGAGAGAGTTTACCTTGAGAAGAGTTTACCTTGAGAGAGAGAGTTTACCTTGAGAGAGAGTTTACCTTGAGAGTATGAGAGTTTACCTTGAGGAGAGAGAGTTTACCTTGAGAGAGAGTTTACCTTGAGAGAGAGTTTACCTTGAGGAGAGAAGAGTTTACCTTGAGAGAGAGTTTACCTTGAGAGAGAGTTTACCTTGAGGAGAGAGAGTTTACCTTGAGAGGAGTTTACTGAGAGAGTTTACCTTGAGAGAGTTTACCTTGAGAGAGAGTTTACCTTGAGGAGAGAGAGTTTACCTTGAGGAGAGAGAGTTTACCTTGAGGAGAGAGAGTTTACCTTGAGGAGAGAGAGTTTACCTTGAGGGAGAGAAGTTTACCTTGAGAGAGAGTTTACCTTGAGGAGAGAGAGTTTACCTTAGAGAGAGAAGTTTACCTTGAGGGAGAGAGAGTTTACCTTGAGAGAGAGTTTACCTTGAGAGAGAGAGAGAGAGAGAGTTTACCTTGAGGGAGATACAGTTTACCTTGAGGGAGAGAGAGTTTACCTTGAGGGAGAGAGAGTTTACCTTGAGGGAGAGAGAGTTTACCTTGAGGGAGAGAGAGTTTACCTTGAGGGAGAGACAGTTTACCTTGAGGGAGAGACAGTTTACTTTGATGGAGAGAGTTTACCTTGAGAGAAAGTTTACCTTGAGGGAGAGAGAGTTTACCTTGAGGGAGAGACAGTTTACCTTGAGGGAGAGACAGTTTACCTTGAGAGAGAGAGTTTACCTTGAGGGAGAGAGAGTTTACCTTGAGGGAGAGATAGTTTACCTTGAGGGAGAGATAGTTTACCTTGAGGGAGAGTTTACCTTGAGGGAGAGTTTACCTTGAGGAGAGTTTACATTGAGGAGAGACAGTTTACCTTGAGAGAAAGTTTACCTTGAGAGAGAGTTTACCTTGAGGGAGAGAGAGTTTACCTTGAGGGAGAGAGAGTTTACCTTGAGGGAGAGAGAGTTTACCTTGAGGGAGAGAGAGTTTACCTTGAGGGAGAGAGAGTTTACCTTGAGGGAGAGAGAGTTTACCTTGAGGGAGAGAGAGTTTACCTTGGGTAGGGAGAGAGAGTTTACCTTGAGGAGAGAGAGTTTACCTTGAGGGAGAGAGAGTTTACCTTGAGGAGAGAGAGTTTACCTTGAGGAGAGAGAGTTTACCTTGAGGAGAGAGAGTTTACCTTGAGAGAGAGAGAGTTTACCTTGAGGGAGAGAGAGTTTACCTTGAGGGAGAGAGAGTTTACCTTGAGGGAGAGAGAGTTTACCTTGAGGGAGAGAGAGTTTACCTTGAGAGAGAGACAGTTTACCTTGAGAGAGAGACAGTTTACCTTGACGGAGAGAGAGTTTACCTTGAGGGAAAGTTTACCTTGCTAGAGAGGGAGGTGCTGGCGGCCTGTTAGTGTCTCTTAAGGGCGCCAGTCTGGTGTAAAATAGACCCAAATTCGCCTTTAGTGGCGGTGCATTTGAGTGCAGCCGGATGAGCTGCTGACGGGAACGGCAGCCGGATGAGCTGCTGACGGGAACGGCAGCCGGATGAGCTGCTGACGGGAACGGCAGCCGGATGAGCTGCTGACGGGAACGGCAGCCGGATGAGCTGCTGACGGGAACGGCAGCCGGATGAGCTGCTGACGGGAACGGCAGCCGGATGAGCTGCTGACGGGAACGGCAGACGGATGAGCTGCTGACGGGAACGGCAGCCGGATGAGCTGCTGCAGAACGGCAGCCGGATGAGCTGCTGACGGAACGGCAGCCGGATGAGCTGCTGACGAGGAACGGCAGCCGGATGAGCTGCTGACGGAACGGCAGCCGGATGAGCTGCTGACGGAACGGCAGCCGGATGAGCTGCTGACAGGAACGGCAGACGGATGAGCTGCTGACGGAACGGCAGCCGGATGACTGCTGACAGGAACGGCAGCCGGATGAGCTGCTGACAGGAACGGCAGACGGATGAGCTGCTGACGGGAACGGCAGCCGGATGAGCTGCTGACGGGAACGGCAGACGGATGAGCTGCTGACGGGAACGGCAGCCGGATGAGCTGCTGACGAGAACGGCAGCCGGATGAGCTGCTGACGGAACGGCAGCCGGATGAGCTGCTGACGGGAACGGCAGCCGGATGAGCTGCTGACGGAACGGCAGCCGGATGAGCTGCTGACGGGAACGGCAGCCGGATGAGCTGCTGACGGGAACGGCAGACGGATGAGCTGCTGACGGGAACGGCAGCCGGATGAGCTGCTGACGGGAACGGCAGCCGGATGAGCTGCTGACAGGAACGGCAGACGGATGAGCTGCTGACGGGAACGGCAGCCGGATGAGCTGCTGACGAGAACGGCAGCCGGATGAGCTGCTGACGGGAACGGCAGCCGGAGGAGCTGCTGACGAGAACGGCAAAAATATGAGAGAAATAATGTCAGCAGAGCCATATGAATGTATATGGATGTATATGAGTGTATATGAATGTATATAAATGTATACGAGCGTAATGAATGTATATAAGTGCATATGAATATATATGAATGTATACTAATGTATATAACTGTTTATGAATGTTTATAATATATATATAAATTTATATAAATGTATATGAATGTATATGATGTATAAAAATGTATATAAATGTATATGAGTGAATTTTAATTAATGATGACAGAGGCTGAATTTAACCAGTAAATTTATCCACAACATTCATTAACACTGTCATATTGTGGCTGGCTGGTGATGGGGGAATGGGGGGTGCTGGGGAATGGGGGTGGTGGTGGGGAATGGGGGTGGTGGTGGTTAAATAGGGGTGTTTGGAATTTTTTTTTTTGAGAAATGGGTGTGTTGGAGGAATGGGTGTGTTGGAGGAGTGGGTGTGTTGGAGGAGTGGGTGTGTTGGAGGAATGGGTGTGTTGGAGGAGTGGGTGTGTTGGAGGAGTGGGTGTGTTGGAGGAGTGGGTGTGTTGGAGGAGTGGGTGTGTTGGAGGAGTGGGTGTGTTGGAGGAGTGGGTGTGTTGGAGGAGTGGGTGTGTTGGAGGAGTGGGTGTGTTGGAGGAGTGGGTGTGTTGGAGGAGTGGGTGTGTTGGAGGAGTGGGTGTGTTGGAGGAATGGGTGTGTTGGAGGAATGGGTGTGTTGGAGGAATGGGTGTGTTGGAGGAATGAGTTCTGGCACTGCCGCTTGTCTTATAACTCGGCACTTCCGTAAGTCGTACCTACACCGGAAGCTGTGTATGCGAAGCTGGATTCGCGTGTCGCTGGATCGCGAGTGTTCGCGGTGTTGATCGCGACTAGCGCGCGTCTCCGGAATCTACTTTACGCGAATGTCACGCAGTCGCGAGGGAGTTACGCTGGTGTCCGCGAGTCACCCGCTGCGTGCACACACACACACACACACTCCCACACACGTGTCAAACACTCCTTAAACTGACTCCAAACACGCCCAGAGTGCCACAAACACACCAAGAGCGTTCCAAACACATCACAAACACGCCCAGAGTGCCACAAACACACCAAGGGCGTTCCAAACACATCACAAACACGCCCAGAGTGCCACAAACACACCAAGGGCGTTCCAAACACATCACAAACACGCCCTCTATAGCAACACCGGGAAGTCAAACACAAGCGCTGTTTGTGGTGCGCCAGAGAGAGAGAGAGAGAGAGAGAGAGAGAGGCACTATGCTTACCAGTGAATAGAGACAGCAGGTGTAAGGTGACTAACACCCGGGTACCTACTTACTGCTAGGTGAACAGGCACAGCAGGTGTCTTAAGGAAACACGCCAACAATATTTCCACCCGTGCCAGGGATCGAACCCCGGACCTCAGTGTGTGAGGCGAGTGCGTCACCAACCCATCCACAGGTATGACCGAGGTGTACACGGGTCGAGGAATGACGGAAGCGAACATGAAGCAAGTCTGGGAACGAGGCTCCAAGATTTGCTTCACCAGGACCTTTTGAGATGCTCCGAGAGGCGTAACACCTCTCTCCTGAGTGGTGAGGGTGAGTGGTGAGAGTGGTGAAGGTGGGTGGTGAAGGTGAGTGGTGCAGGTGGGTGGTGAGGGTGGGTAATATTCAGCACATTGCCCTAAATGCTCTTGATAATCAGGGACTTTCTAAATACTATGTCGTTGATGTCAGCTATGGTCTGTATAAGTTGTACCATGTTTCTTGACGTGCTTGACCAGGTGTGGGTTCCAAACTGGTGCTGCATACTCTAGTATGGGCCTGACGTACACGGCGTACAGAGTCCTGAACGATTCCTTGCTGAGGTATCGGAATGCTGTCCTTAGGTTTGCTAGGCGCCCATATGCTGCAGCAGTTATTTGGTTGATGTGCTCCTCAGGAGATGTGCTCGGTATGGTGCTCACCCCAAGATTCTTGAGTGAGATTTGCAGCCTTTGGCTCCCCAGAGACTGTACTCCGTTTGCGGTCTTCTTAGTCCTTCCTCGATCTTCAAAACTTTGCACTGGTCAGTGATGATGGTGGGAACAGAGAGAGACAGAGAGAGACAGAGAGAGACAGAGAGAGACAGAGAGAGACAGAGAGAGACAGAGAGAGACAGAGAGAGACAGAGAGAGACAGAGAGAGACAGAGAGAGACAGAGAGAGACAGAGAGAGACAGAGAGAGACAGAGCGAGACAGAGAGAGACAGAGCGAGACAGAGAGAGACAGAGCGAGACAGAGATAGAGAGAGAGACAGACAGACAGAGACAGAGAGAGACAGCCAGAAAAACAACCCAGAGAAAGAAGGCAAGGAAAAAAAATCCCTTCACATCTAACAAAACTAGAGAAATCCCCTCAAAAAAATCCCCTCCTCTTTCATGCAGTATTGAGATAAAAATCCCAAGTAATCCCTCCGAGGAGAAGCAGGTGACTCCGCAGGGGATTACCACTGTAATATTCAATGTACACACTAGGAACAAGGTACTGCTGCCCCTGGGGGGGGGAGAGAGAGAGAGAGAGAGAGAGAGAGAGAGAGAGAGAGAGAGAGAGAGAGAGAGCAGAGGGTAAAATAGACTGTGACCAGGCATTATTATTATTATTATTATTATTATTATTATTATTATTATTATTATTATTATTATTATTATTATTATTATTATTATTATTATTATTATTATTATTATTATTATTATTATTATTATTATAGTTATTATAGTTATTATTATTACAATTATTAATATTATCATTATCAGTCAGAAATTATTCAAAGTGTTGTAGGTGTCAATATCAGTAACTAAAGCACTTCGTATAATCAGTAACTAAGATAATAACGTTATTAATGACGTTATTAATGACGTTATTAATAACGTTATTAATGACGTTATTAATGACGTTATTAATGACGTTATTAATAACGTTATTAATGACGTTTTTAATAACGTTATTAATGACGTTTTTAATGTTTGTAAATAATGTAACTTAACAAATTCCCCCTCGTTTGTAATCTCCAATTTGCTGCCTCTCGTTAATTCGTGTTAATTCTCGTTAATATATTATATATATGTGTATATATATATATATATATATCACATAAAATATTTTTGCAAAAATCGCGACTTTGGAAAATCTGTAAATCGCTGGACAAAGGGGCAGCAAAATTAATTTGGAATTTGTTGAGTGAGTTGTGAATGTGTGGAGTGAGAAGTGGCCAGGAGAAAATGTTGAATTTGGTGTTTATAGTCCAGGTTAATTTAACATCTATGCATAGCTAATGAGGTTTTAATTACTGCTTCGTGATGTTAATGATTCGTGGGGGTGGTGTGATGTTGTGGTGGTGGGGGGGGGCGCTCCATGAGCTTTATCATACCTCTTCTTAAAGCTATGTATGGATCCTGCCTCCACTACGTCACTTCCCAGACTATTCCACTTCCTGACCACTCTGTGACTGAAGAAATACTTCCTAACATCCCTGTGATTCATCTGAGTCTTCAACTTCCAACTGTGACCCCTTGTTACTGTGTCCCATCTCTGGAACATTCTGTCTCTGTCCACCTTGTCAATTCCTCTCAGTATTGTATATGTCGTTATCATATCCCCCCTATCTCTCCTGTCCTCCAGTGTCGTTAGGTTGAGTTCCCTTAACCTCTCCTCGTAGGACATTCCCTTAGCTCTGGAACTAGTCTTGTTGCAAACCTTTGCACTTTCTCTAATTTCTTGACGTGCTTGACCAGGTGTGGGTTTCAAACTGGTGCTGCATACTCCAGTATAGGCCTGACGTACACGGTGTACAGAGTCTTGAACGATTCCTTACTGAGGTATCGGAACTCTATTCTCAGGTTTGCCAGTCGCCCATATGCTGCAGCAGTTATCTGGCTGATGTGTGCCTCAGGAGATGTGCTCGGTGTGATGCTCACCCCAAGATCCTTTTCCTTGAGTGAGGTTTGCTGCATTTGGCCACCTAGACTGTACTCCGTCTGCGGTCTTTTTTTCCCTTGCCCAATGTTCATGAGTTTGCTCTTGGTGGGGTTAAACTCCTTATTCCCACGCCTCCCTTGAGGTGTTGGGGAGGTGTTGGTGAGGTGTTGGTGAGGTGTTGGTGAGGTGTTGGTGAGGTGTTGGTGAGGTGTTGGTGAGGTGTTGGTGAGGTGTTGGTGAGGTGTTGGTGAGGTGTTGGTGAGGTGTTGGGGAAGTGTAATATAACAAAGAAAGTAATTTAGAAGAGGCTGAGTTAGCAATATTGTCTAATTCTAATCTTCCTCTTCTCCCTCTTTCTCCCCCGCTCTCTCTCTCTCTCTCCCCCGCTCTCTCTCTCTCTCTCTCTCTCTCTCTCTCTCTCTCTCTCTCTCTCTCACTGCCTTCAAACCTTCCCTCATAAAGCCTTAACACAGCCCCGAGAGGCTTTTGTTCCCTGAAGCACACACACCCAGGCTCTCTCACAGCCCTGGTGATAGTGAGGCAGTGAGGGAGGGAGGGAGGGAAAGAGGGAAGGAGGGAGGGAGGGAGGGAAGGAAGGAAGGAGGGAGGGAGGCAGTTAGTGAAGAAGGGAGGGAAGGAAGGAGGGAGAAATATTCAGATATATTCAGGTCGTCTTCAATTATTTCTCTAAAGACAGTCTGTTTATCACACACACACACACACACACACACACACACACACACACACACACACACACACAGGAACCATACATAGTTCTAAGACGAGGTATGATAAAGCTCATGGAGCAGGGAGAGAGAGGACCTAGTAGCAATCAGTGAAGAGGCTATGACTCGACTCCTGCAACCACAACTAGGTGAGTACACACACATACACACAATGTTGCAAATTGTGAGACAGATATTGCAAGGATAATAAGAGTTATATTACATGATTCTTTGCAATCTATTCAACAGATGCTGCGAGCGTACTGATGCAGAATGTTGCAAGATATTAACCACAATCTCCTTCCAGCTGCTAATTCAGGTTGATGTTGCAAACTAGATTACAGGATCTCAAGTGAGGGTTAGATTAGGTTAGATGAGGTTAGGTTAGGCTAGGTTAAGTTATGTCAGGTTAGGCTAGGTTAAGTTATGTCAGGTTAGGTTAGGCTAGGTTAAGTTATGTCAGGTTAGGTTAGGCTAGGTTAAGTTATGTCAGGTTAGGTTAGGCTAGGTTAAGTTATGTCAGGTTAGGTTAGGCTAGGTTAAGTTATGTCAGGTTAGGTTAGGCTAGGTTAAGTTATGTCAGGTTAGGTTAGGCTAGGTTAAGTTATGTCAGGTTAGGTTAGGCTAGGTTAAGTTATGTCAGGTTAGGTTAGGCTAGGTTAAGTTATGTCAGGTTAGGTTAAGTTATGTCAGGTTAGGTTAGGCTAGGTTAGGTTAGGTTAGGCTAGGTTAAGTTATGTCAGGTCAGGTTAGGTCAGGTCAGGTTAGGTTAGGTTAGGTCAAGTTAGGTTACGTTAGGTTAGGTCAAGTTAGGTTAGGTCAGGTTAGGTTGGATTAGGTTAGATTAGGTCAGGTCAGGTCAGGTTTGTCAGGAAACAGGACAAGTGTTTCCTGACGCGGGTTTTAGTTATATGATGACCCACAGCTGGAGCTTTTGGTCATCTGACCGAGACCTTCCACTGGCTTACCCCTCCACCCCTTTAAAAATTACTATCACAGTTATAACATAGAAAGGTCAACTGCCTTTACCAACCTTCCCTTGAATGCAACATGCGGGTTTAGTTCTTGTAAACCACACCAGACTTACTGAGAGCTGGTTTATCCAGAGCTGGTTTACTAACAGCTGGTTTATCCAGAGCTGGTTTACTGACAGTTGGTGAGCCCCAGGGCATGTCTGGTGTGCCCGGGGGTAAACACCCCAATGTATTCTTGTTGCTATGTGTTGTGTGTGTATGTGCGTATCTGTGGATAGTGTACGTACATGTCGGTATATTTCGTGGTCGTGAGATAAGATTTTGTTGGGATTTTTAACCCCGGAGGGTTAGCCACCTAGGATAACCCAAGAAAGTCAGTGCGTCATCGAGGACTGTCTGTCTTATTTCCATTGTGGTCCTTAATCTTGTCCCCCAGGATGCCACCCACACTAATCCACAAACACCCAGGTACCTACTTACTGATAGGTCAACAGGGACAGCAGGTGTATGGAAACATACCCAATGTTTTTACCCGTGCCGGGAATCGAACCACTGACACTCAATGTGTGAGGCGAGAGCGTTGCCAACCAGGCCACGGGCCACCGTGGCCAGGTTGATTCTTGTTGACATTTTGGTAGCCACTGATATTCATGCAGGTCTCATATGCAGAGTTGTGGTCCACTGCATTGTGTCTGGCTGTGATACGTGATCAGCTGTTTGATCACCTGTTTGCTCAGCTGTCTGAACAGCTTTTTGATCAGCTGTTTAGTCAGGGGGGACTATTTAATATTCAAGGGACAATAAACTAGCCACTACCATCAACAGGATGGATATGAGGTACACAATAAACTAGCCACTACCATCCACAGGATGGATATGAGGTACACAATAAACTAGCCACTACCATCCACAGGATGGATATGAGGTACACAATAAACTAGCCACTACCATCCACAGGATGGATATGAGGTACACAATAAACTAGCCACTACCATCCACAGGATGGATATGAGGTACACAATAAACTAGCCACTACCATCCACAGGATGGATATGAGGTGCACAATAAACTAGCCACTACCATCCACAGGATGGATATGAGGTACACAATAAACTAGCCACTACCATCCACAGGATGGATATGAGGTACACAGTAATCTAGCCACTACCAACCACAGGATGGATATGAGGTACACAATAAACTAGCCACTACCATCCACAGGATGGATATGAGGTACACAGTAATCTAGCCACTACCATCCACAGGATGGATATAGAGTACACAATAAACTAGCCACTACCATCCACAGGATGGATATGAGTACACAATAAACTAGCCACTACCATCCACAGGATGGATATGAGAGTACACAATAAACTAGCCACTACCATCCACAGGATGGATATGAGGTACACAATAAACTAGCCACTACCGTCCACAGGATGGATATGAGGTACACAATAAACTAGCCACTACCATCCACAGGATGGATATGAGGTACACAGTAATCTAGCCACTACCATCCACAGGATGGATATGAGGTACACAATATACTAGATACTACCATCCACAGGATGGATATGAGGTACACAATAAACTAGCCACTACCATCCACAGGATGGATATGAGGTACACAATAAACTAGCCACTACCATCCACAGGATGGATATGAGGTACACAATAAACTAGCCACTACCATCCACAGGATGGATATGAGGTACACAATAAACTAGCCACTACCATCCACAGGATGGATATGAGGTACACAATAAACTAGCCACTACCATCCACAGGATGGATATGAGGTGCACAATAAACTAGCCACTGTAAATCAATTCAAATTCAACTGTAGTTGAATACAGGACTGTATTTCCTATTACCACAGCATACTCCTTCATTTTACAAAGAATTTCAACCCCATCTACTACACGATTATCATTAAGGCTACAATCCACCTTCTCACCAACAGAAAAGAATACTTTTATATCTCTTATTATTATTATTATTATTAAAATGGTCCAAAAGAGGACGTCTAAAAGCGTGTAAGTCACGGGGATGTCAGGAAGTACTTCTTTAGCCTTAGAGTGGGCAGGGAGGTGGTAAGGGCAGGATCCATACACAGCTTTAAGAATAGGTACGATAGGGGTCATGATGCCAGGAGAGTAGCGGGCCCAGGAGCTGTGAATCGACTCCTGGAGCCATATATAGGTCAATACATATACGTATTGATTATATTTAATATTTATATATATATATATATATATATATATATATATATATATATATATATATATATATATATATATATATATATATATATATATACCTAGATGCATAGATAGATCGGCAGATAGATAGATATAAATATATAGATAGATAGGTGTTGTTAAAACCGAATTTTTACTCACCTGAAGGAAGGTGGAGAGGGGGGAGGGAGGGGGGAGAGAGGGGAGACCAGGTGTGGTCTGGAAGCGATCAATGCCAAACCGAAAATGAGGGGAAATGGCAGGTGTTGGTGATGTGCAGGTGTTGGTGATGTGCAGGTGTTGGTGATGTGCAGGTGTTGGTGATGTGCAGGTGTTGGTGATGTGCAGGTGTTGGTGATGTGCAGGTGTTGATGTGCAGGTGTTGGTGATGTGCAGGTGTTGGTGATGTGCAGGTGTTGGTGATGTGCAGGTGTTGGTGATGTGCAGGTGTTGGTGATGTGCAGGTGTTGGTGATGTGCAGGTGTTGGTGATGTGCAGGTGTTGGTGATGTGCAGGTGTTGGTGATGTGCAGGTGTTGGTGATGTGCAGGTGTTGGTGATGTGCAGGTGTTGATGTGCAGGTGTTGGTGATGTGCAGGTGTTGGTGATGTGCAGGTGTTGGTGATGTGCAGGTGTTGGTGATGTGCAGGTGTTGGTGATGTGCAGGTGTTGGTGATGTGCAGGTGTTGATGTGCAGGTGTTGGTGATGTGCAGGTGTTGGTGATGTGCAGGTGTTGGTGATGTGCAGGTGTTGGTGATGTGCAGGTGTTGGTGATGTGCAGGTGTTGGTGATGTGCAGGTGTTGGTGATGTGCAGGTGTTGGTGATGTGCAGGTGTTGGTGATGTGCAGGTGTTGATGTGCAGGTGTTGGTGATGCAGATGTTGATGATGCAGGTGTTGATGATGCAGGTGTTAGTGATGAATGTGTTGGTGATGTGCAGGTGTTGGTGATGCAGGTGTTAGACCTTCACTCTTGTACATAGTGAACATAAACGGAACTCCATCTCTGGGGTCGCCTCCTCCATCTCTGGGGTCGCCTCCTCCATCTCTGGGGCCTCCTCCTCCATCTCTGGGGCCTCCTCCTCCATCTCTGGGGCCGCCTCCTCCATCTCTGGGGCCTCCATCACTGGTGCCTCCTGCTCCATCTCTGGGGCCGCCTCCTCCATCTCTGGGGCCGCCTCCTCCATCTCTGGGGCCTCCTCCTCCATCTCTGGGGCCGCCTCCTCCATCTCTGGGGCCTCCTCCTCCATCTCTGGGGCCGCCTCCTCCATCTAACCACAAAATATACGAGGATTCTATATATTTTTTAGTCTGTGGGGAATCGCCAGTAAATAAAATTAAGCCAATTTTTTATCCTACTCTCAGTTTCTTGCCTTTAATGTACGGCCTATACCTAGGCCTACCCACCCATTCCCCACACCCCCAAAATTCTCTCTCCCGCCCATCACATGCCATAAAAAGCCCACAGCTGCCCACCCACTTGCCAGATAGCCCACCTGGTAATTGATGTCACCGTAAGTTGATGTCACCGTGGGTTGATGTCACCGTAAGTTGATGTCACCGTAAATTGATGTCACCGTAAGTTGATGTCACCGTAAGTTGATGTCACCGTAAGTTGATGTCGCCGTAAGTTGATGTCGCCGTAAGTTGATGTCGCCGTAAGTTGATGTCGCCGTAAGTTGATGTCGCTGTAAGTTGATGTCGCTGTAAGTTGATGTCACCGTAAGTTGATGTCACCGTAAGTTGATGTCGCCGTAAGTTGATGTCGCTTTAAGTTGATGTCGCTTTAAGTTTATGTCGCTTTAAGTTTATGTCGCCGTAAGTTGATGTCACCGTAAGTTGATGTCACAGTAAGTTGATGTCACCGTAAGTTGATGTCACAGTAAGTTGATGTCACCGTAAGTTGATGTCACCGTAAGTTGATGTCACTGTAAGTTGATGTCACAGTAAGTTGATGTCACCGTAAGTTGATGTCACCGTAAGTTGATGTCGCTGTAAGTTGATGTCGCTGTAAGTTGATGTCACCGTAAGTTGATGTCACCGTAAGTTGATGTCACCGTAAGTTGATGTCGCTGTAAGTTGATGTCGCCGTAAGTTGATGTCACCGTAAGTTGATGTCACCGTAAGTTGATGTCACCGTAAGTTGATGTCACCGTAAGTTGATGTCACCGTAAGTTGATGTCACAGTAAGTTGATGTCACAGTAAGTTGATGTCGTTGTAAGTTGATGTCGCTGTAAGTTGATGTCGCTGTAAGTTGATGTCGCCGTAAGTTGATGTCACCGTAAGTTGATGTCACCGTAAGTTGATGTCGCTGTAAGTTGATGTCACCGTAAGTTGATGTCGCCGTAAGTTGATGTCACCGTAAGTTGATGTCACTGTAAGTTGATGTCGCTGTAAGTTGATGTCACCGTAAGTTGATGTCACCGTAAGTTGATGTCACCGTAAGTTGATGTCGCCGTAAGTTGATGTCACCGTAAGTTGATGTCACTGTAAGTTGATGTCGCTGTAAGTTGATGTCACTGTAAGTTGATGTCGCCGTAAGTTGATGTCGCTGTAAGTTGATGTCACCGTAAGTTGATGTCACCGTAAGTTGTCACCGTAAGTTGATGTCACTGGAAATTGACTGCTCAATTCCTTCTCTTCCTACCTCTCCCTGGTCTCCCTCCCTCCTCCAATCCCCTCCCTTCCTCTCCTCCAATCTCCTCCCTTCCTCTCCTCCAATCCCCTCCCTTCCTCTCCTCCAATCCCCTCCCTTCCTCTCCACCAATCCCCTCCCTTCCTCTCCACCAATCCCCTCCTTTCCTCTCCACCAATCCCCTCCCTTCCTCTCCACCAATCCCCTCCCTTCCTCTCCACCAATCCCCTCCCTTCCTCTCCACCAATCCCCTCCCTTCCTCTGAAGTTTCTTATGGGTTCTTCACAATGGTAACTCTCTCTGGCAGTCCACCACACAGGCACCCGTGTCAGGCACCTCCAAGTCTCCTCCACACAGTCGCCCGTGTCAGGCACCTCCAAGTCTCCTCCACACAGGCACCCGTGTCAGGCACCTCCAAGTCTCCACCACATAGGCGCCCGTGTCAGGCACCTCCAAGTCTCCTCCACACAGGCACCCGTGTCAGGCACCTCCAAGTCTCCTCCACACAGGCACCCGTGTCAGGCACCTCCAAGTCTCCTCCACACAGGCACCCGTGTCAGGCACCTCCAAGTCTCCTCCACACAGGCGCCCGTGTCAGGCACCTCCAAGTCTCCTCCACACAGGCACCCGTGTCAGGCACCTCCAAGTCTCCTCCACACAGGCCCCCGTGTCAGGCACCTTCAAGTCTCCTCCACACAGGCGCCCGTGTCAGGCACCTCCAAGTCTCCACCACACAGGCGCCCGTGTCACGCACCTCCAAGTCTCCACCACACAGGCGTCCGTGTCAGGCACCTCCAAGTCTCCTCCACACAGTCGCCCGTGTCAGGCACCTCCAAGTCTCCTCCACACAGGCACCAGTGTCAGGCACCTCCAAGTCTCCTCCACACAGGCGTCCGTGTCAGGCACCTCCAAGTCTCCTCCACACAGGCACCAGTGTCAGGCACCTCCAAGTCTCCTCCACACAGGCACCCGTGTCAGGCACCTCCAAGTCCCTCCACACAGGCCCCCGTGTCAGGCACCTCCAAGATCCTCCACACAGGCGCCCGTGTCAGGCACCTCCAAGTCTCCTCCACACAGGCACCCGTGTCAGGCACCTCCAAGTCTCCTCCACACAGGCACCCGTGTCAGGCACCTTCAAGTCTCCTCCACACAGGCGCCCGTGTCAGGCACCTCCAAGTCTCCACCACACAGGCGCCCGTGTCAGGCACCTCCAAGTCTCCACCACACAGGCGCCCGTGTCAGGCACCTCCAAGTCTCCACCACACAGGCGCCCGTGTCAGGCACCTCCAAGTCTCCACCACACAGGCGCCCGTGTCAGGCACCTCCAAGTCTCCACCACACAGGCGCCCGTGTCAGGCACCTCCAAGTCTCCTCCACACAGTCGCCCGTGTCAGGCACCTCCAAGTCTCCTCCACACAGGCACCAGTGTCAGGCACCTCCAAGTCTCCTCCACACAGGCGTCCGTGTCAGGCACCTCCAAGTATCCTCCACACAGGCGTCCGTGTCAGGCACCTCCAAGTCTCCTCCACACAAGCGCCCGTGCCAGGGACCTCCACACAGGCACCCGTGCCAGGCACCTCCACACAGGCACCCGTGCCAGGCACCTCCACACAGGCACCTGTGCCAGGCACCTCCACACAGGCACCCGTGCCAGGCACCTCCACACAGGCACCCGTGCCAGGCACCTTCACACAGGCACCCGTGCCAGGCACCTCCACACAGGCATCCGTGCCAGGCACCTCCACACAGGCACCCGTGCCAGGCACCTCCACACAGGCACCCGTGCCAGGCACCACCAAGTGGAGATTCTGTATTGACCAAATAACTCTGTATTTACTTTTTAAATTAAGATAAAATTTAATTTTACAATTCTATTTTTCGCCTTCAAGGGATTTTAATGCATTAATTCCCGAAATCAGAGCTAAAGCGACTTTAATCACTGACAAATTCTCAGAATTATTCGATAATTAACCCGTAACTTGACGAAACTTGAAGAGGGAATTTAAAAGCCGCTGTTTTGTAAGTTATTTCAGAGAGCTTTCACCTGAAGCTGGAACTCGGAATTTTCTGTATTTCTAGAAAGCTGGGAGATTTCCCCCCCGTATTTCCGGATTTCAGGCGGTGTTGTGATGGAGGGTTTGGTAGGTTGGTTGGTTAATGGGGTTACAAGCCTGTCTACTGCACGAGGGTCATTCAGGTTGCTTGTCACTTGCTCACCACCAGTCAGGAATACTTTAATACCTGGGATGGGAATTGCAGTATACCCTCTTGTGTATATAAGCTTCAAGATATACACTTCTTAGTGAATATACACTGACAGATACACGCTTCTCAGTGTATACACATTAACCTCTCGGTGTATATATTCTCCAACATACACATCTGTGTATATACACTAGACAATACACACATCTCGGTGTGTATATTCTCCAAGGAATGTGTAAATTTTTGACTGTAGCTGATGGCAGATGAATGTAAACACAAAACAGCTGATCACGAAGTACTCAGTGGGCTGGCGTGTCAACAACAGCTGATAGATGTAAACAGAAATCAGCTGATTACCTCCCTCCTCTTTTACCCTTCCTTCTTCACCTGTAAATCGCAATGCACTAGAGAGAGAGAGAGAGAGAGAGAGAGAGAGAGAGAGAGAGAGAGAGAGAGAGAGAGAGAGCCAGATCTTCAGTGATGCAACAGTCCTGGTACTGTACCTGGTAGGTCCTAGTACTGTACCTGTGGGGGTGACCTGGCACTATAGGCAATTAGACCTAACCATTCACCGATACAGTAACCGATGGGCTAAAAAAAAAATATTTCCTAACATCCCTGTGCCTCGCCAGTCTAATAACCTCCAACTGTTCCCTCGTGTACCAGTTTCCAGCCTCTGAAACTACCCACATCAGTTCTTCAACTTTTCGTGTCATTATCGTGCCTCCTCCAGTCCCAATATCCTTGCCTCTGCACCTACCACAACTACTCGAAAGCCCAGATGAAAATAAAAAGGAGAATAATTGAGAGAGCTTCCCCCCCACAGTAAATTCCTCATTTGCATATAGAGCTCAGTCAAGGACACTTTTTCCACTTCCTCCCACCACGGTTATGCTAATGAGAGCAGCCAGAGAATTTCATCGTAGTTTACCCTTAATACTGGCACCCCGTTTTCTTTTTTAACCTCGTTGTAATTGATGTTCTCGTTTTCTGTGACAGATGATGATAATAATATTAGTAATAATACTGATAATAATAATAATAATAATAATAATAATACACATCTCAGTGTATATACAATAAAAGATACATTTCAGTGTATATGCGCTGAGTGATACACACTTCTCAGTATATACATCCCGTGTATATATCTGGGCACCCTGGTGACCTGGCGGGAGTCGAACTGGTAGCTTGAAGGATGTATAACCTGGTACATGAGTCTTGACCTCCAGGGCAACACATTGTCCTGTAAAGAATCGAAGAGCTTTTACTGACGATTTAAAACCCTTTTTGAGAGATGGAGTTTGTCGGGTTTATAGCTGCTGGGAGGGTTTAGTATAAGGGGAAGGGTGTTGGATCCCCCTTCTAGCACTTGTGTGTGAGGGGAAGGGTGTTGGATCCCCTTCTAGCACTTATGTGTGAAGGGAAGGGTGTTAGATCCCCCTTCTAGCACTTGTGTGTAAGGGGAAGGGTGTTGGATTCCCCTGCTAGCACTTGTGTGTGAGGGTAAGGGTGTTAGATCCCCCTTCGAGCACTTGTGTGTGAGGGTAAGGGTGTTAGATCCCCCTTCGAGCACTTGTGTGTGAGGGTAAGGGTGTTAGATCCCCCTTCTAGCACTTGTGTGTAAGGGGAAGGGTGTTGGATTCCCCTGCTAGCACTTGTGTGTGAGGGTAAGGGTGTTAGATCCCCCTTCGAGCACTTGTGTGTGAGGGTAAGGGTGTTAGATCCCCCTTCGAGCACTTGTGTGTGAGGGTAAGGGTGTTAGATCCCCCTTCGAGCACTTGTGTGTAATGGGAAGTGTGTTGGATTCCCCTGCTAGCACTTGTGTGTGAGGTTGTAGGGTGTTGGATCCCCCTTCTAACACTTGTGTGTGAGGGGAAGGGTGTTGGATCCCCTTTCTAACACACACACATTTGGACATGTAAGTGGATACGTTCTGGACATGGGAGACCAGACGCTCCTCTCACGTTCCTAAAATAAATACTGATTTGGATACGTGAAGAATTATTGTCTATACTCAGAGTAGGACACGTGGGGAGGAAATGGGGAGAAATGGGAATAGGAAGGGATGGGGAGGAAATGGGAATGGGAAGGATGGGGGAAATGAGGAGGGTTGGGGAGGAAGTGAGGAGGAAATGGGGAGGTAGAGTGAGGAAATAAAGGAATGGGGAGGAAATGGAGAAGAAATGGGCAGGGATAGGAAGAAAATAAGGGATGGAGATGGGAGGGATGAGAAGAAATATACATGTGGGAGAAATGAGAAGTAATGGGGAATAGGAGGATGAGGAAGCAGAAATAGAAATGGGAGAGAAAAATAGGAAGAAAGAAATGGGAACTAATAAGAAATTCCTATCCTTCCTTTCTCATCTTTCCCAGAGCCGGCGGTTCGACCCCCCCCACAACCCAATTGAAAAAAAAGCCATCAAACTACCCGTTATAGTTCTTCAGTCACACAGAACCTCGGGGACAAGAGCTATACCCTGACAGTCCCAGGGTTACAGCTTGTGCCAGATTTTTTCAAGACCCCGGTTCGAAACCTTGTAATTCACGGGGAAAAATATAATTATCTCATTTTTGAGGAAGGTAACAGTGTGTTAAACCCGAACGGCACAGGATAAAGTGGATAACTAGAACCTTCAAAACAAGGGATGACAAGCCAATGATGATTCTAAGTCATGTGTTCTCTCTGGTCTGGAATATTGATGTACACTAATAGCAATATTACTGGGAAGGTTTGAAGTCCCCTGATGTGTATTCCCTGGAAAGCAGGCGACAAAGATGCATCATAATTTACAACTGGGCGATCTTAGAGGGACTGATCCCAAATCTGCACACATAAATCCCTCCCTACGAAAGCTAAGGCTCGGCAGGCTGCTGAATAACCGCAA
>WNWK01006769.1:57500-72500 GCA_009830355.1 Cherax destructor | reverse complement strand
GAGAGAGAGACAAAGAGAGACAGAGAGAGAGAGACAAAGAGAGACAGAGAGAGACAGAGAGAGAGACAAAGAGAGACAGAGAGAGAGAGAGAGACAGAGAGAGAGAGAGACAGAGACAGAGAGAGAGAGACAGAGAGAGAGAGAGACAGAGAGAGAGACAGAGAGAGAGAGAGACAAAGAGAGACAGAGAGAGACAGAGAGAGAGAGACAAAGAGAGACAGACAGAGAGAGAGAGACAAAGAGAGACAGAGAGAGAGAGACAAAGAGAGACAGAGAGAGAGAGACAAAGAGAGACAGAGAGAGACAGAGACAGAGAGAGAGACAGACAGAGAGAGACAGAGAGATTATTCAAGTATTCACAGGACTGATATATTTCAATTCTCTGAGAGATTGCACATCACTTCCCACCAACCCCCCACCCCAAAAAAAAGAAAATTTTTTTTTTGGATGTGTTGATTTCCCCCCTCCCCCTCCCCCTCCCTGATACAATACACTGAATTGTGTGACACTGCGACTGATTTTTGTTCCACCCCAGTGTGTTTGTCAGTGTATACAGTGGGACCTTTATGACTTATACAGTGGGACCTTTAAGACTTATACAGTGGGACCTTTAAGACTTATACAGTGGGGACCTTTAAGACTTATACAGTGGGGACCTTTAAGACTTATACAGTGGGGACCTTTAAGACTTATACAGTGGGGACCTTTAAGACTTATACAGTGGGGACCTTTAAGACTTATACAGTGGGGACCTTTCAGACTTATACAGTGGGGACCTTTCAGACTTATACAGTGGGACCTTTAAGACTTATACAGTGGGGACCTTTAAGACTTATACAGTGGGGACTTTTAAGACTTATACAGTGGGGACCTTTAAGACTTATACAGTGGGACCTTTCAGACTTATACAGTGGGGACCTTTAAGACTTATACAGTGGGACCTTTCAGACTTATACAGTGGGATCTTTCAGACTTATACAGTGGGACCTTTAAGACTTATACAATGGGACCTTTCAGATTTATAAAGTGGGGACCTTTAAGACTTATATAGTGGGGACCTTTCAGACTTATACAGTGGGATTTTCTAGACTTTCACAGTGTAACAGTATGTCTAGTCTCCCTCAACACTCTCCCTCAACACTCTCCCTCAACACTCTCCCTCAACACTCTCCCTCAACACTCTCCCTCAACACTCTCCCTCAACACACTCCCTCAACACTCTCCCTCAACACACTCCCTCAACACTCTCCATCAACACTCTCCCTCAACACTCTCCCTCAACACTCTCCCTCAACACTCTCCCTCAACACTCTCCCTCAACACTCTCCCTCAACACTCTTTATCAACACTCTCCATCAACACACACTATCAACACAAGATCAACACTACATCAACACTACATCAACACACTCCATCAACACACTACATCAACACACTACATCAACACACTCCATCAACACTACATCAACACACTCCATCAACACACTATCAACACTACATCAACACACTATCAACACACTACATCAACACACTATCAACACACTACATCAACACTCCATCAACACACTATCAACACTACATCAACACACTATCAACACACTCCATCAACACTACATCAACACACTATCAACACACTCCATCAACACTACATCAACACACTATCAACACACTCCATCAACACACTCCATCAACACTACATCAACACACTCCATCAACACACTCCATCAACACACTATCAACACACTCTATCAACACACTCCATCAACACTACATCAACACACTATCAACACACTACATCAACACACTATCAACACACTCCATCAACACACTCCATCAACACACTCCATCAACACACTCCATCAACACTACATCAACACACTCCATCAACACACTCCATCAACACACTATCAACACACTCCATCAACACACTACATCAACACACTACATCAACACATTCCATCAACACACATCAACACACTCCATCAACACACTATCAACACTACATCAACACACTATCAACACTACATCAACACACTATCAACACACTCCATCAACACACTATCAACACACTCCATCAACACACTCCATCAACACTACATCAACACACTCCATCAACACTACATCAACACACTCCATCAACACACATCAACACACTCCATCAACACACTATCAACACACTCCATCAACACACTCCATCAACACTACATCAACACACTCCATCAACACTACATCAACACACTCCATCAACACACATCAACACACTCCATCAACACACATCAACACACTCCATCAACACACTATCAACACACTCCATCAACACACTCCATCAACACTACATCAACACACATCAACACACTCCATCAACACACTCCACACACTTCTGGTTCCAAACATGCTTGGAGTTCACTCCACTCCCACACAATATTCCTGCTTCCCCAACACACCCTATAACACAGGTAAACGCACTCTTTTATACCACCACCACCGGTGCTTTCGCCCACCGTGAAAATCGCCATAAATCGCGGTGAAAATCGCCACAAATCGCGAAGTACTGGGCTCCAGAAGCGGGCAGGATAGTTTGCTTTTAAAGTCTCTCTTGCCTTTAGTTCGAGTCCTTCCTGTTCCCCGGGCTGGGTAACTGCTACGTTATCTAACAGTTCTGTAGTTTAATCACTTGGTAATTGCTCTTGCAAACTCTGAGAAGCTGAGAATTGTTGGTAGTATTGAGCAGCTGAGAATTGTTGGTAGTATTGAGCAGCTGAGAATTGTTGGTAGTATTGAGCAGCTGAGAATTGTTGGTAGTATTGAGCAGCTGAGAATTGTTGGTAGTATTGAGCAGCTGAGAATTGTTGGTAGTATTGAGCAGCTGAGAATTGTTGGTAGTATTGAGAAGCTGAGAATTGTTGGTAGTATTGAGCAGCTGAGAATTGTTGGTAGTATTGAGCAGCTGAGAATTGTTGGTAGCATTGAGCAGCTGAGAATTGTTGGTAGTATTGAGCAGCTGAGAATTGTTGGTAGTATTGAGCAGCTGAGAATTGTTGGTAGTATTGAGCAGCTGAGAATTGTTGGTAGTATTGAGCAGCTGAGAATTGTTGGTAGCATTGAGCAGCTGAGAATTGTTGTAGTGTGTGTGAGAGTGTGTGAGAGTGTGCGAGTGTGTGAGAGAGAGAGTGTGTGTGAGAGAGTGTGTGTGAGAGAGTGTGTGTGAGAGAGAGTGTGTGTGAGAGAGTGTGTGAGAGAGTGTGTGGGTGAGAGAGGGGAGGGATTACGTTGACTGGATACTGCCTTTAGCTGTGTGTGTGTGTATGTGTGTGTGTTGAGTGTGTGTGTGTGTGTATTCACCCATTTGCTTTTGCAGGGGTTGAGTCATAGCTCCTGGCCCCGCCTCTTCACTGCTCACTACTAGGTCCTCTCTCTCCCTGCCTCATGAGCTTTATCTAACCTCGTCTTAAAATTATGTATGGTTCCTGTATGTGTGTGTGTGTGACTGTGGGTAATACACACACACACACACACACACACACACACACACACACACAACCATGTCATTCTCAGTACAGACATTACCCGGTTCCACCCTCCCCTTGTCAGGTCCCTCCAGCATGACTCAACCCTCGTTACCAAGGCACTAACGACAGTACCAACATCATCCTCTGCTATTATGAATATCTCTGTCAAGCTATAAACCCGTCTGGGCCATTGAGAGGAGGGTGGACGCTCGATTCGCCGAGACAGAATGCTAATTAACGTAGCAGAACAGCCGTTACTACGTTAGTAGCAACCAACGAAGGGATTATCATGGCGGTATTGTGTTGCTTTAGATTGTTCAACGACCCCTTCATGGAGTTTGGCATTGTTCAACGACCCCTTCATGCAGTTTGGCACTGTTCAACGACCCCTTCATGGAGTTTGGCACTGTTCAACGACCCCTTCATAGAGTTTGGCACTGTTCAACGACCCCTTCATGGAGTTTGGCATTGTTCAACGACCCCTTCATAGAGTTTGGCACTGTTCAACGACCCCTTCATGGAGTTTGGCATTGTTCAACGACCCCTTCATAGAGTTTGGCACTGTTCAACGACCCCTTCATAGAGTTTGGCATTGTTCAACGACCCCTTCATGGAGTTTGCCATTGTTCAACGACCCTTCATGGAGTTTGGCATTGTTCAACGACCCCTTCATGGAGTTTGACATTGTTCAACGACCCCTTCATGGAGTTTGGCATTGTTCAACGACCCCTTCATGGAGTTTGGCATTGTTCAACGACCCTTCATGGAGTTTGGCATTGTTCAACGACCCCTTCATGGAGTTTGGTACTGTTCAACGACCCCTTCATGGAGTTTGGCATTGTTCAACGATGCGGAGTCGAACCCTGGTCTTGGGAGTCATCACTGAGCTGACAGCACCTGTGGACCTGCTACCAGTTAGTCCCGTCACTGACTGTCAGTCGGTGACTGACAGCCAGTGACTGACAGCCAAGCCTAATCAACTATCTAAAACGATATTAAACGTTTTTAAAACGTTACGAACGCTTTTGGAAAATCAGAAACAAGTGTTTAAACTCTCTTTAAAGACGGAAGAATTTTACTGTGCGTTACCAGACGCATGACAACATAATTAGACGTTATTAAACGTTAGTTTTACTACGCTTCTGGAAGTTAAGTTGAGATTTTGACAAAGCTAGAGTTGCCACAGCTAAAATTAGTCATGTATTTATGCGTTTTTTTGGCCTCGTTTAAAAGCTAATAATGACATGGAGACATAGTGGTGGACACGGCAGTGGACACGCATAGTTTACACGCACACGTACGTGGACACGCATCTGGCAGATGTGGACACGCATCTGACAGACGTGGACACGCATCTGACAGACCTGAACGAATCTGCTAAGATTTTTTATTAATTTCTGCCACTTTGCAAGCTCCTGATGTGTTGATTGCAACACGAAAGGCCTAGAGCTATCATTCAACTCTCCCCTGTAGCTGTTTTGCATATATATATATATGTAAATGCAAACTACGGCATTGCCGGGAATCGATCCCGGCTAGTTGATGGGATTGTTGGCTTGCTAACGAGGTTGTTTGCTAGTTGATGGATTTGTTGGTTTGCTAACGAGGTTGTTTGCCCTTCAGGAGAGTTGTTCACTACCCAATGAGCAAGTTCAGTAAGTTCTTGATGAACAAGATTGAGTTTGGACTGGATGAAAAAGTTTAACTTTGTCTTGATAAGTTAAGCGACGTCAACATAGCGTGACGTCACGGGTGTTGCCACATTTCTGGTGAGAGTAGGAGGGCTCTTGATCCGTGGAATTGGGCTTGTACAGCCCCTTCCTTGGATCACACTTGATTGCCTCCTATCCTTCCCAGGATCCTTGTGCCCCCTACTAGTTTAGCGCATCCCTCGAGGTGATAATAATAATTGAGATGCCTCACTGGCAACACCTCCCGCCATTACCCGCACTTGCTAATGATTCACTTTAATCTAATTTGCAAATCTATTATTTATTTACCTTTGATGTGAGGCTAAAAATGTCCCAGATATTGAGGTTTAAATGGCCCGGGTATTGAGGTTTAAATGGCCCGGGTATTGAGGTTTAAATGTCCCAGATATTGAGGTTTAAATGGCCCGGGTATTGAGGTTTAAATGGACCGGGCATTGAGGTTTAAATGGCCTGGGTATTGAGGTTTAAATGGCCTGGGTATTGAGGTTTAAATGGGCCGGGTATTGAGGTTTAAATGGGCCGGGTATTGAGGTTTAAATGGGCCGGGTATTGAGGTTTAACAACTTCAAGAACTATCCTGACAACCCACCTATCCACTACCCACCCCTCCACTACCCACCTATCCGCTACCCACGTATCCGCTACCCACGTATCCGCTACCCACCTATCCACTACCCACCTATCCGCTACCCACCTATCCACTACCCACCTATCCACTACCCACCTAGTGGCCAGCCTTACTACCCCCCACCTACCATCCTCCAGTAAAGTAATCACCCGCACCGGGCCAGTAATTCCCAGTAATCCCCAGTAATCCCTAGTAATCCCCTGGTCAGTGTGGTTAATCCCCACCCAGCTAACAGGACCGGATTACCGAAGGGGGATTTGATGGAGGTGTAATCCCCCCTTGATGTATGCAGATTAATCCGGGTAATCCCCGCTAATTAACTGGTATGCGTTGGTAAGATCCAGGGTAGGCTCAGATTTTAATGTGTTTGGGACGCACCTGAAACACTCGGGTTCAATTCTGGGCTAGGGAAGGAGGTGAGAGTTGGTTAGCTTGTCTCAAGACACCTGTCTATCTGTCTGTTTGTCTGTCTGATTGTTTGTTTGTCTGTCTGATTGTTTGTCTGTCTGATTGTTTGTCTGTCTGATTGTTTGTATGTCTGATTGTTTGTTTGTCTGTCTGATTGTTTGTCTGTCTGATTGTCTGTCTGTCTGTCTGTCTGTCTGTCTCTCTCTCTCTCTTACTCTCTCTCTCTCTCTCTCTCTCTCTCTCTCTCTTACTCTCTCTCTCTCTCTCTCTCTCTCTACAAGAAATATTAACCAACTTTTCAATACAACTTTTTTAATAATCTCTCCCAAGTATAATTTTTTTTCACCTCTGAAGAGCCGGAGAATTATCACCACCTAGATAATCTGGTGTTATCTAGATAATCTGGTGTTATCTAGATAATCTGGTGTTATCTAGATAATCTGGTGTTATCTAGATAATCTGGTGTTATCTAGATAATCTGGTGTTATCTAGATAATCTGGTGTTATCTAGATAATCTGGTGTTATCTAGATAATCTGGTGTTATCTAGATAATCTGGTGTTATCTAGATAATCTGGTGTTATCTAGATAATCTGGTGTTACTAGATATGTGTTATCTAGAAATCTGGGGTTATCTGATAATCTGGTTTTGAGCTCACACTTTTGACTGCTCACTGGCTTTGTTTGCATGTATGCCTGGACCACTTCCAGGAATCTGTCGTCTCTAACAACCAGTGTTCCTGTGCCTCGTTATCCGTCCCCTGCCTCTCTTCCTGTTATTCTTCTTCTTTTTCTGTTTCCCTTCTTCCTGCCTCTCTCTCTTATGCCTTCCATTCTCTTTTATCTCTGCTATAAGTTTCATTCTTTCTGTTATTGTGTTTTGGTGTGTGTTTGGCCTCTGTTCGATTCTGGCAATGGTTAGAGGGATAGGAGTGTGGGAAGGAGCCTTCTGCTTTTTAATTCCTTGCTCTATCCATCCAGATGATTATCTAGGTAACTAGGTAGTTAAGACTAGATGGAAGGCTACTTAATCTTCCTAGCTACACAGATGCCTTTATTGATTTCATTATTATCTGTGTGGACTCTTGTTTTTTCTTCAAGGTAAATTTTTATTCTGAGAGTTTGGTATGGCTATGGGCTATCCTCTGTCCCCTATCCCTGTTGACCTTGTTAAAAGAGTATTTCCAAACTGTTCTGGCTTCGCTCTAGGAAGTCATTGCTCATTGATTAGATGACTCTAGTCTATTCTTGTCTTGTTTTGGTGGTTCTAACAATCTTGCTCCTTCCATCAATCTCAGAGTTGAATGGGAATCTTACTCCCAATTTCCCTTCCTTGATGTACATGTCCAGTGCTTGGAGACCGGTATTGTTCTTCGTGTAATGTACATAAGAACATAAGAAAGAAGGAACACTGCAGCAGGCCTACTGGCCCATGCGAGGCAAGTCCAAGTCTCCCACCGGCTTAAGCCAATGCCCCGACCCAGCCAGGTCAGGTTACATTCACTTAAGGAAGGAGCACGGCATCTGACCTAGTAGCACAAGCTAGTCAGGACCAACTCACACCCACCCGCACCCAGTGTCCAGTGGCCTGTACATTGCTCCCTCTGTCTACAAAAGTACCTTTTTACACGGGGTTCTACAAGGTTAGGTTAATGTTCCTACCTTTATTAACAAGCTGAGAGGTGTTGCCCACAGCTCAGCTCCTGGTCTCTTAAATTTCCACTCTTAAGTGCGCCTTCCTTCACCTTGGCTAGCCTCCTGACTTCACAGACACTTAACACTCTTGTTCTAGACGCACTTCTCCCTCAAACACACTTTACCTGTCACAGCCACTATTATTTGTCATCCTGATTCTACTACTACTGCTACTACTACTACTACTACTACTACTACTACAACTACTGCTACAACTCCTTTCTCAAGACGTCCATTCTGTCATCTGGTCTGCTCTACCTCTTTCTCGCTCAGCTGTGACTTGACAATGGTCCGAAACGATGCTATAGGGTTTCTCTCCTCCATGAGGGTTTATGGTTAGTTGTTTCAGCCACGGCACTGCGACATTTCGCCCTTTCTGGGATACAGTTGCTGGTGAGGATGGTGGTAAGGGTCTATGTAACCACTCTCTCTCTTTCTAAACACCACAGACAGACAGTCAGACAGACAGACAGGACAAATGCTTGTGCCTGGAGATGTGTGATCTAATCTAACTCCATTGTCTAGTTCCTAGAAGGATGAAGGAAGGAGAGAGGATGGAGGGAGGGAGCGGGAGAAAGAGGGAGAAAGAGAGGAGAGCAAAGGGTGGGGGGGAGGTGAGGAATAGGGAATTGGGGGAATAGAGGGACTAGAGAGAATGTTGATAAAAAGGAAATGACATAGGAAACGACATGTATAAGTGGAACGAGGGACAGAGAGAGAGAGAGATTAACGTTCGTTACTACTAACAACTCCATAGTTACCACGTTGTTAAGGCAGCCGTCTAACGACCCCATTGATGGGAGGAACAAATGGGAGGCATGGGAGACCATGGACGGGATTAATGGGGCAAAACAATGGGGGAACAACAAGAAAAAGAAATATGTAAGAGAGGAGGAGGCGTGTCCCAGGCAGCTCTGGTTGTGGGAAATTTCTCTCACACCAAAACAAATCAAAATCCTCAGAGCGGAAATAATCTGGTTGATTTTCTGGGTTTCTAAGATCGTGGTCTGAGAAGGGGCTTTAAAGACCGTGGTCTGATGAGGGGCTTTAAAGACCGTGGTCTGATGAGGGGCTTTAAAGACCGTGGTCTGATGAGGGGCTTTAAAGACCGTGGTCTGATGAGGGGCTTTAAAGACCGTGGTTTGATGAGGGGCTTTAAAGACCGTGGTCTGATGAGGGGCTTTAAAGACCGTGGTCTGATGAGGGGCTTTAAAGACCGTGGTCTGATGAGGGGCTTTAAAGACCGTGGTCTGATGAGGGGCTTTAAAGACCGTGGTCTGATGAGGGGCTTTAAAGACCGTGGTCTGATAAGGGGCTTAAAAGACCGTGGATTTATAAGTTTTTTTTTTTAAACTGTGGCCGGATAAGGGTTTTTATGACAGTGCTGAAGGTTCTGACAGTGCTGGAGGTTCTGACAGTGCTGGAGGTTCTGACAGTGCTGGAGGTTCTGACAGTGCTGGAGGTTCTGACAGTGCTGGAGGTTCTGACAGTGCTGGAGGTTCTGACAGTGCTGGAGGTTCTGACAGTGCTGGAGGTTCTGACAGTGCTGGAGGTTCTGACAGTGCTGGAGGTTCTGACAGTGCTGGAGGTTCTGACAGTACTGTTTATCTTCCTCTAATTTAAATGGAGTTTTGAAGTACTTTTCTCCCCTCCCTCCCTCCCCCTTCCACCCTCCCTCTCACTCTCCTTCTCACTCTCCCTCTCACTCTCCCTCTCCCTCTCACTCTCACTCTCACTCTCCCTCTCCCCCTCCCTCCCACCCTCCCTCTCTCCCTCCCTCCCTCTCCCTCTCCCTCTCACTCTGACTCTCACTCTCCCTCTCACTCTCCCTCTCACTCTCCTGGAGTGGTGAAGGAGAGGGAACATCAGAGTGAGGGGAGGCAGGTTGTCAGGCCCAAATAAGACTCAGATTAAGTCATGCTAACTTGGCCCACAACTCCTACCAAAATTTCTGCCTCGCACCAGACCCCCTGTCAGTGAAAGTTTGTCTGGCCCTTCCTGACACACACACACACACACACACACACATACACACACGGGGCCAGGAGCTATGATTCGATCTCTGCAACCACAAATAGGGGAGTACAAATAGGTGAGTACACACACAAACACCTATCCATGCTGATTCACAGGTGATATGCTCGGTACAATGCACACCCCGAGGTCTTTCTCCTCGAGTGAAGCTGGCAGTCTTTGTCACTCCCGAGTCTGTACTCCGTTTCCGGTCTTCTTTGCCCTTCCCCCAATTTCCATAAATCTTAATTTGAATTCGCTATTCTCCTCATTAATTCCACATCATCTCTGAAACGACCCATCACATTACGCTTCCTGCGCCATGTTTCCCCTGAACCAGAAAGAGAGGCCACAGTACTAGTCCTTGAGGGACCCCAGCTGTCACCTTTGCTTTTTATGAGTTCTCTTCCCTCATACTCTTACCTTTCTCTTAAGTTATTCCTTTGCTTTTTGTGGTTCCTTCTTTCCTTCTCTGTTGTTCTTGACTCTAGCTCTTGTCCCAGCCTCTTGGCTTGTTACGGTCCAAGGTGTGTGTGTGTGTGTAAGTTGATATACACGTAAGCATGTGCACTCTATTCCTCTCCCAGATACAGTGTAACGTGGCTAAGTTCTGCAAACTTGAGACCAACAATCTCACTGATATAAGGACAGTTTAACATGTCTTTGTGTGTAAACTTGAGCTTTATGGCCCGAATGGAGTCCCTTTATCCGAGTGTATTATTCTCCTTGTCTCCTCTGGTTATAAAGAATTGTAATGATACCAGAATTTCTGCTGACCTAGCTCTCTCTCTCTCTCTCTCTCTCTCTCTCTCTAACTCCAGCACATATCGACTCCAGACTGAGGGACTGATTACCCCAAACACCTCATCTTCCACCTCTCTCCTCTGTATCTGGACTGAAGAAGCCACTGGCTGGAGAAACGTTTCCACAATGAATATTTCCCCCCAAAATTTGCCCAAGTGTGACTATCTATGTCATATTTTTTATTTACGTCTGACACTGGCTCGATAAGGCTCGATCCTCCGTCATAAGACGGAGGATCGAGTACTGTCTTCTCGTGGGGCGGAGTCCCCAAGGCTTTACGACAGCGACAATATATATTTGCCTGCAGTAAAGAGTCTCTCCAGACTCCTTCAAGAGCTTTTCATCTCCTCCCACACACAGCATCCAACCCCAATAACTTGCACTTTATGGCTCCTCAACCCTATATGATTGCATGTATAAGGGATCCTATTCTGTGGAGTATAGACGCCTGAATCTCTTCTCGCAATGATTGTATGTTATAGGATCCTATTCTGTGGACTATAGACGCCTGAATCTCTTCTCATAATGATTGCATGTTATGGGATCCTATTCTGTGGACTATAGACGCCTGAATCTCTTCTCGTAATGATTGCATGTTATGGGATCCTATTCTGTGGACTATAGACGCCTGAATCTCTTCTCATAATGATTGCATGTTATGGGATCCTGTTATGTGGACTATAGACGCCTGAATCTCTTCTCATAATGATTGCATGTTATGGGATCCTATTCTGTGGACTATAGACGCCTGAATCTCTTTCGTAATGATTGCATGTTATGGGATCCTATTCTGTGGACTATAGACGCCTGAATCTCTTCTCGTAATGATTGCATGTTATGGGATCCTATTCTGTGGACTATAGACGCCTGAATCTCTTCTCATAATGATTGCATGTTATGGGATCATATTCTGTTGACTATAGACGCCTGAATCTCTTCTCATAATGATTGCATGTTATGGGATCCTGTTCTGTTGACTATAGACGCCTGAATCTCTTCTCATAATGATTTCATGTATATAGAATCCTATTCTGTGGAGTATAGACGCCTGAATCTCACCTAAATACCTCAATATCCGGAGGTACCGATAAAACATAGGGGGATATAGACACTAGGTGTCGTAATAGGTGGTGTTACGACACCTAGCGCCTATTTTACCTACTTTTATGGGTGTGTGTAAGGAAGGAGAGTGGAGATGGAGACGTGTAGGAAAAATATTGACTGTCTTGGTAGAAAGAGGGTTTCAAACTGCCTTCTTGGAGAGTGTGTCTGCTAGACTCTGTAAGGCTGTTTACACTGTTGCTGTGAATGGGAGACTTGTGCTGTTGCTGTTATTGCTGCTCTTGCTGACAGTGACAGCACAAACAATGCTGTCAGCAACAACAGCCAGAGTCCTCTCTCCCTACCTGTCACAATCATCAGACAGCAACAATAGCGTCAGTTTCTAGACAAGAGTGATCTGGGAGCTGTCAGTCGCTGTTGTTTCTGGGAAAAAACTCACAACCAACATTCACTATTGTTAAAAGTGACAGCAGTGACAGCATCTGGTGTGTATTGAAGAGGAAGAATGGCAAGAATAGCGCGTTAATATTGCGCAAATGCGCCTTAGAGGGGATGACTGTGTGTGTGTGTGTTAGCAATGGTGTTAGTAGCAGTGGATATAGTGACTCTCTCTCTCTCTTTCTCTCCTTCTCTCTCTCTCTTTCTCTCTCTCACTCACACTCTCTCTCACCCTCGGACACGTTGCTTCCACCTGAGTGAAGCATTGAGTGTTTGCTAGTACTCCAGCCTCGAGTGAGACCTTGAGAGGAGTATTGTCGCCCTCCTAATCCTCTTCCTCCTCCTCCTCTTCCTCTTCCTTCTCCTCTTCTTCCTCTTCCTCCTCCTCTTCTTCCTCTCTTCACTCAGGCTAGAGCTTTATAAAGTAGTGTGTGTATGTGTGTATGTGTGCGTGTGCGTGCGCGTGCGCGTGTGTGTGTACTAGACTCTACGTACACCAGCAATAAGGTCGTATCTTCCTTACCCTTTGACATTTAACCGGATACCATCCCTTCCTGATCGCCTTGCCCAGCTCTGAGTGCTGTAATCTGAGTGTGTGAGTCCTGTTTCCTGAGTGAATGGATTTGTAAGTGGCACACTCAGAGTCTTTGAGCCCTGTAATCTGAGTGTCTGATGGCTAGGAATAGTGTGTTGAGAGAGTGTGTCTGGGGACTGTCTGATTGTGTCTGGGGTTCTGTTTCTATCTGGGGACTGTCTGATTGTGTCTGGGGTTCTGTTTCTATCTGGGGACTGTCTGATTGTGTCTGGGGTCTGAGCGTCTGAGGTTCTGATTCCGTCTGGGGACTGTCTGATTGTGCCTGGGGTTCTGAGTGTGCCTGGGATCTGAGTGTGTCTGGGATTTGATTGTATCTGGGTCTGATTGTGTGTAGTGGACCCTGGATAAGTGTATCAAGGATAACAGTGTGTGTAGTGGACCCTGGATAAGTGTATCAAGGATAACAGAGAGTGTAGTGGACCCTGGATAAATGTATTAGTCGTCTTCATTAACGGGATGAACATAGGCAATTATCCTTAATGAGGAACCTAATCCTAGTTATCCACACCTGACTAAGTCTTCTTTTTAAATATATATATATATATATATATATATATATATATATATATATATATATATATATATAAACACACACAAGATAAGGCAGTTGGATCAGGGAGAGAGTGGACCTGGTAGCCACCAGTGAAGAGGCGGGGTCAGGAGCTATGAATCGACCCCTGCAACCACAACTAGGTGAGTACACACACACACAATTTACTACATATCAAACTACACACTAATTCTCCTGATACCTCTTCACATGTACAAATGTACACCTGACACCTCCACACCTCTACACCTGACACCTCTACACCTGACACCACACCTGACACCTCCACACCTGAATTTATATAATGTGAATATATATACATTGAGAGGTGTAAGGTGACTAACACCCAGGTACCTACTTACTGCTAGGTGAACAGGGACTGCAGGTGTAAGGTGACTAACACCCAGGTACCTACTTACTGCTAGGTGAACAGGGACTGCAGGTGTAAGGTGACTAACACCCAGGTACCTACTTACTGCTAGGTGAACAAGGACAGCAGGTGTAACGGGACTAATACGCCTTCACTCGCCCCAGGATTGAGCCTGGGCTTTTCGGATGTGAGCTGACATACATTACCACTTTGAATTCAGATTAATTCTGCGACCTGATGTTTAGTAATTAGGCACCTGGTGGTCGCTAATGACTCCCACACCTGTAATTATGTTAATTACTTAGAGGTAGTCACTTTAGTGATGTGTGTGTGTGTGTGTGTGTGTGTGTGTGTTGAAGAGAAAGGGAAACAGTGAGATAGATAGATAGAGAGATAGATAGATATTTAGAAAGAGATAGATAGATATTTAGAAAGAGATAGATATTTAGAAAGAGATAGATAGATATTTAGAAAGAGATAGATAGATATTTAGAAAGAGATAGATAGATATTTAGAAAGAGATAGATAGATATTTAGAAAGAGATAGATAGATATTTAGAAAGAGATAGATAGATATTTAGAAAGAGATAGATAGATATTTAGAAAGAGATAGATAGATATTTAGAAAGAGATAGATAGATATTTAGAAAGAGATAGATAGATATTTAGAAAGAGATAGATATAAAGATAGATAGAAAGATAGAAATATAGAAAGATAGATAGAGAGAGAGAGAGAGAGAGAGAGAGAGGCAGCTAATCCTTCTTTTACATTCTCAGTCAGGATGTCTGGTGGGTCCTGCTTTTATCTTGATCCTGCCCACCCCCTGACCCACTCTGCCCACCCTGATCCACTCTGGCCCACCCTGCCCCAACCCACCCTTCGAAAAATCTTTATAATTTAGACCTTTTTCACAAAGTGATCTTGAAAAGAAACACGTGGAACTGGAGAAAGTCTCAAAATAAGCAACAAGACTTGTCCTGGTGCTGAAAGAATTGAAATGACGGTGGTAGGATAGGGTGGAGATATGACAACGACGTGTGGGATACTCAAAAGCCTCGAAAGGTTTGAGATAGGAGGCAACTCGAACCCCCGGCAACTATAACTAGGTCCTCACACACACACCGTTGTTTACCAACCGTGGGGTTTAAAAAACCCTAGAGGGTTTAGGAATGAATTTAGTGGGATAAAACGAGTAATAGAAACGGTTAGTGAATCC
>WNWK01006769.1:0-52500 GCA_009830355.1 Cherax destructor | reverse complement strand
CATACAAAGAGCTTTGAAAGAGCTTTATAAAGCCATGAACTTGATAGAGCTCTACATACAAAGCTTCACATGGAAGTCATGACTTAATAAAGCTCTCCCGAGAGCTTTCAAAAATATCATGGCCTTAATAAAGCTCCACACAGAGAACTTTATAAAGTCGCTTACTGAAGCTCTACACGGAGAGCTTTATGAAGTCATGAACCGATAAAACAACACAAGAGAGCTTTATTCTTCCCTGGGGATCAGTCCCCTTCCCCCCCCCAGTGTCAGGAACCCTGACCTCTCTGACCTACAATCAATAGCCAGTGCGGCAAAGCTCTACTCAGAGCCAAATGAACCTTGATAAAGCTCTACACGAAGCTAAATGCGTCATATATATATACAAAAGTAAGGTGTTCATAGAGGAATGGAGACCTAAATAAATGGCTAAATGGCGTGTTTAGTGATGTGGTTGTTAGATTTCAACCCCGGTAGTGGGCAAGAGAGTGGAACTGTGGACTCGGGATGCCAGCGCAGGGCAGTCTGGTGGTAGATGCACGTCACTGATTGGTGATTTCCCTTGGGCTGTAGAAGTATGCACCGCGTTGATTGGTTGTGTGGCCAGCCAGTCAGCGGGTTAGCTTGAGTGGAGCGTGTTGCCGGGCTGAAGAGATATGCACCGTGGTGATTGGTTGTGGGTGCCAGCCAATCGCCGGGCTAGCACAAGTGGCGCTTTCTGGCCTATATAAGGCCTGGGAGAGCAGCCTGTCAGAGAGTGCAGCAACACTCACAGCAAGAGGCATTCTTGAGCTTCCCCAGCGCTCGGGCTTAATGCCCAAAGCTGGGGTGTGGCTCCAAAAGAATCCTGTAGTGCTTGCTGCCCCTGACATCGTCTGCTGCTGCCCAGTGTGGGCGGGGTTTGTGGCAGCCCAAGGTGCCTAGCTTCTCCCTCCGAGCCCCATGGGGGAGGGGAATGAGGCTAGGCCTGAGGACAGTTGGTCCCAGAAGACGAGTAGGTACTTGTACCTCCTCCCATGGTCTGAGACACTCCCACGACAGGGAGCCAAGGCCGGGCCACTTCTTGGAAAGGCCCGGGCCAGGCGATTATACTGGCGAATCTACTACCTACCTGTAGTGTTGCAGGAGTACATCTGAACACTGGACCACTGTACTGCTGTACCACTCTAGACCCACCCATCCACCACCTTAAACCCACCCACCCATAACCCAAGACCCACCCACCACCCTAGACCCACCCATCCACCACCTTAGACCCACCCATCCACCACCTTAGACCCACCCACCCATAACCCAAGAACCACCCACCACCCTAGACCCATCCACCCACCACCTTAGACCCACCCATCCACCACCTTAGACCCACCCACCCATAACCCAAGAACCCACCCACCACCCTAGACCCACCCATCCACCACCTTAGACCCACCCATCCACCACCTTAGACCCACCCACCCATAACCCAAGAACCACCCACCACCCTAGACCCACCCATCCACCACCTTAGACCCACCCATCCACCACCTTAGACCCACCCATCCACCACCTTAGACCCACCCACCCATAACCCAAGACCCACCCACCACCCTAGACCCACCCATCCACCACCTTAGACCCACCCATCCACTACCTTAGACCCCCCCACCCATAACCCAAGAACCACCCACCACCCTAGACCCATCCACCCACCCACCAATCAACCTAGGTCCTCCCTAGACCCACCCATCCCCCACCACCCACCACAGGAAAGAGAGGTCAGACGTCAACATAACTCAGGTCAAGAGAGGAACGACCTCACTAGTAACGCCCAAGACGTTACTATCACTTTAGTTTAATTATTGTCGTTATTAACACAGCTAAAGTCATGTCTACACTCCCCTCGGGGGATGAGGGGAGACTTTACTCCCTGGGGAGGGAGAAAAAACCCTTCCCCATGGGGGAAGGAAGGGAGAGTCCCTTAGGGTGAAGAAGGGTGTAATTTTTTCCCTTGACACCTTTAAGAAAGACGAGATTCCCTCAAGGAGGAGTTTTCCAAGTCTTTTAGGGGGATTCTGCCCTTAGGGGGTATTTTCCAGCCCTTAGGGCTGCCTTCACACACACACGTACACAACTATACACACGCACGCAACCACACACACACACACACGTAACCATACACACAGGTTTAGTATCCCAAAATATTTCAGATTGGTTTGTCATATGTGTGTGTGTGTGTGTGTGTGTGTGTGTGTGTGTGTGTGTGTTACCTTGCACTAAGCCACTTCGCCAAAATCATAATGTAAATGTCAATACCAAAAATCCATTGATGTTTCGCAACATATTGAAAATAAATAAAGGCACAGCGCCTCCTCTCTTTTTTTGCAAAGTTTAGGAATTTAGAAATTTTGATTTTGCGCTCTAAAACCCACACAGTTTCGCCCACCCACACGACCGTCCACACCCAACCATCCATCTGTCTGGTGTAAGCCCTGGCTTGGCTTGGCTGTGTCTTACTGGGTAATCTTATATCATTAATAGTGTTTGTTGGTGTGTGTGTGTGTACTCAATTGTGGTTGCAGGGGTCGATTCATAGCTCTGGCCCCGCCTCTTCACTGGTCGCTACTGGGTCACACTCTCCCTGCTCCATGAGCTTTATCATACCTCTTCTTAAAGCTATGTATGGATCCAGCCTCCACCACCTGATGGTGGTGGTGGCGGTGGTGGTGCTAGTGGTGGTGGTAAAACCGTACCGGTGGTGCAAACGTTTAATACGATACAAACGTTCATTGAGAGGGATCTCTGTGTGGACAGAAAGTTTAGTAAAGAGGACCGTAGTATACAAGATGTTGACAGAGGAAGAGGAGGAAGAGGAAGAGGAGGAGGAAGAGGAAGAGGAGAGACTTCTCAGGTGTCTGGCAGACAAGTTAGCGACAACTTTCACAGCACCAAAATATACCTGACCCAGTTTTAAGTGTAAATGATATTGTGGATACTGGAAACGATACCCTCCCTGCCCTTCCTTCTCTCCCTTTCTCCCTTGCCTCCCTCCCACCCAAACAGTACTCCACAGTCTTCAAGACAGATATGCATCTCAGTAAAGAGCCTCGGTAAGGACTCTACGTTCCTCTCCTATCTGTACACTATGTACTCATACGTACTCCCATGTACTCTACCCCTGGGGGATGAGTGGAAGTCAGTGGGTGGGTGAATGGGTGGCCTGTGGAAGGGAGATTGGAGAACGAGGGCGTGTGTTTGAGTTTGGGTGCTGCGTAAGGAAATGACTGGAGTTGTTTTGAAGTGTTTTGAGGTGTTTTGAGGTGTTTTGAGGAGTTTTGAGGTGTTTGGAGGTGTTTGGAGGTGTTTGGAAGTGTTTATAGATGTTTGGAAATGTGTGAGCTTGATTGGATTTGTTTGAAAGTGTTTGGGAATGAATGGAGTTGTCTGGAATTATATGAACGTGTGCTGGCGTGTTTGGACATGCCCCAGCGTGTTTGGACGTCTCCTGGCGTGTTTGGACGTGTCCTGGCGTGTTTGGACGTGTTCTGGCGTGTTTGGACGTGTCCTGGCGTGCTTGGACGTGTCATGGCGTTTTCGGACGTGTCCTGGCGTGTTTGGACGTGTCCTGGCGTGTTTGGACGTGTCCTGGCGTGTTTGGTCAGGCAGAGTGCTTAAAAAGTCCTGTGTATGATAAACAAGGGAGGGGAACTGCAGGAAATCTTTTAACACTGCTGGAGGGGGAGAATGCAAATGACTGGGGAGCAAAGACGGGTAGCTAGGGAAGACTAGGCGTGACTGGGAGCCTGGGGTGGTTATAGTGGACCAGGGGAGACTAGGCGTGACTCTTAGCCTGGGGTGGTCGTAGCAGACCAGGGAGACTAGGCGTGACTCTTAGCCTGGGGTGGTTATAGTGGACCAGGGAAGACTAGGCGTGACTCGGAACCTGGGGTGGTTAAAGTGGACCAGGGGAGACTAGGCGTGACTCGGAACCTGGGGTGGTTATAGTGGACCAGGACTACTGTTGTGCAGGCCACTGTTGTGCATGCCACTGTTGTGCATGCCACTGTTGTGCATGCCACTGTTGTGCAGGCCACTGTTGTGCAGGCCACTGTTGTGCAGGCCACTGTTGTGCAGGCCACTGTTGTGCAGGCCACTGTTGTGCAGGCCACTGTTGTGCAGGCCACTGTTGCGCAGGCCACTGTTGTGCAGGCCACTGTTGTGCAGGCCACTGTTGTGCAGGCCACTGTTGTGCAGGCCACTGTTGTGCAGGCCACTGTTGTGCAGGCCACTGTTGTGCAGGCCACTGTTGTGCAGGCCACTGTTGTGCAGGCCACTGTTGCGCAGGCCACTGTTGTGCAGGCCACTGTTGTGCAGGCCACTGTTGTGCAGGCCACTATTACGCAGGCCACTGTTGTGCAGGCCACTGTTGTGCAGGCCACTATTGCGCAGGCCACTGTTGTGCAGGCCACTGTTGTGCAGGCCACTGTTGTGCATGCCACTGTTGTGCATGCCACTGTTGTGCAGGCCACTGTTGTGCAGGCCACTGTTGTGCAGGCCACTGTTGCGCAGGCCACTGTTGTGCAGGCCACTGTTGTGCATGCCACTGTTGCGCAGGCCACTGTTGCGCAGGCCACTGTTGCGCAGGCCACTGTTGCGCAGGCCACTGTTGTGCAGGCCACTGTTGTGCACGCCACTATTGTGCAGGCCACTGTTGTGCAGGCCACTGTTGCGCAGGCCACTGTTGTGCAGGCCACTGTTGTGCAGGCCACTGTTGTGCAGGCCACTGTTGTGCAGGCCACTGTTGTGCAGGCCACTGTTGCGCAGGCCACTGTTGCATAGGCCACTGTTGTGCAGGCCACTGGTGTGCAGGCCACTGGTGTGCAGGCCACTGTTGTGCAGGCCACTGTTGTGCAGGCTACTGTTGTGCATGCCACTGTTGCGCAGGCCACTGTTGTGCAGGCCACTGTTGTGCAGGCCACTGTTGTGCAGGCCACTGTTGTGCAGGCCACTGTTGTGCAGGCCACTGTTGTGCAGGCCACTGTTGTGCAGGCCACTGTTGTGCAGGCCACTGTTGTGCAGGCCACTGTTGTGCATGCCACTGTTGCGCAGGCCACTGTTGTGCAGGCCACTGTTGTGCAGGCCACTGTTGTGCAGGCCACTGTTGCGCAGGCCACTGTTGTGCAGGCCACTGTTGTGCAGGCCACTGTTGTGCAGGCCACTGTTGCGCAGGCCACTGTTGTGCAGGCCACTGTTGTGCAGGTCACTGTTGTGCAGGCCACTGTTGTGCAGGCCACTGCTGTGCAGGCCACTGTTGTGCAGGCCACTGTTGCGCAGGCCACTGTTTCACAACCGCAGTTTTAGTAATTCTTTTGTAATCCAGCAATCAAGTCTTTCTCGTATCTATTGCTCTCTCTCTCTCTCTCTCTCTCTCTCTCTCTCTCTCTCTCTCTCTCCTCTCTCTCTCTTCAAATTCAGGGCAAGAGGTAAGGGGGAAGATGCAAGGGGCAGGAACAAAGAGAGTATCAGGGCAGGAAGTTTGGTGCGGTTAAAAGCTCTCTGTGACCTGGTTAATGTAATTACTAATACCCCCCTTGACCCAGTCTTCTGAACCCCCATTCTCCTGCTGAGAGAGAGAGAGAGAGAGAGAGAGAGAGAGAATAAACACAATTATGGAAAAAAACGGGAAGATGTTAAAGAAAACGGGAAGATGTTAAAGAAAACGGGAAGATGTTAAAGAAAACGGGAAGATGTTAAAGAAAACGGAAGATGTTAAAGAAAACGGGAAGATGTTAAAAACGGAAGATGTTAAAGAAACGGAAGATGTTAAAGAAAACGGGAAGATGTTAAAGAAAACGGGAAGATGTTAAAGAAAACGGGAATATGCTAAAGAAAACGGGAAGGTATTAAAGAAAACCGGAAGAGTGGCGTGGTGTTTAACAGAGAGGATCTTATAGTGTGTGTGAGGGCATATATCGCCCCTCTCTCATCCAGCCTCTTCCAAGACAACCAGGACCTGGCCCAGGTCTTCAGGATGGTCCAGAATGGTCCAAACTTAGAATGGTCCAGACTTAGAATGGTCCAGACCCAGAATGGTCCAGGCCCAGAATGGTGCAGGCCCAGAATGGTCCAGGCCCAGAATGGTGCAGGCCCAGAATGGTCCAGGCCCAGAATGGTGCAGGCCCAGAATGGTCCAGGCCCAGAATGATCCAGGCCCAGAATGGTGCAGCCCAGAATGGTGCAGCCCAGAATGGTGCAGCCCCAGAATGGTCCAGACCTAGAATGGTCCAGGGCCAGAATGGTCCAGGGCCAGAATGGTCCAGGCCCAGAATGGTGCAGGCCCAGAATGGTCCAGGCCCAGAATGGTGCAGGCCCAGAATGGTCCAGGCCCAGAATGGTGCAGGCCCAGAATGGTCCAGGCCCAGAATGATCCAGGCCCAGAATGGTGCAGCCCCAGAATGGTGCAGCCCCAGAATGGTGCAGCCCCAGAATGGTCCAGACCTAGAATGGTCCAGGGCCAGAATGGTCCAGGGCCAGAATGGTCCAGGCCCAGAATGGTGCAGCCCCAGAATGGTGCAGCCCCAGAATGGTCCAGACCTAGAATGGTCCAGGGCCAGAATGGTCCAGGGCCAGAATGGTCCAGGCCCAGAATGGTGCAGGCCCAGAATGGTCCAGGCCCAGAATGGTGCAGGCCCAGAATGGTCCAGGCCCAGAATGGTGCAGGCCCAGAATGGTGCAGGCCCAGAATGGTCCAGGCCCAGAATGATCCAGGCCCAGAATGGTGCAGCCCCAGAATGGTGCAGCCCCAGAATGGTCCAGACCTAGAATGGTCCAGGGCCAGAATGGTCCAGGCCCAGAATGGTCCAGGCCCAGAATGGTCCAGGCCCAGAATGGTCCAGGCCCAGAATGGTGCAGGCCCAGAATGGTGCAGGCCCAGAATGGTGCAGGCCTAGAATGGTCCAGACCCAGAATGGTCCAGGCTCAGAATGGTGCAGGCCCAGAATGGTGCAGGCCCAGAATGGTCAGCTATTCCAGGTCTGCTGGCTGGTGACAGCTGGTCTGTGGACAGATGGTTCAGAGATCCCATAAGTTGATAAATTAGACACATGTGCAACACTTGGGTATCTTTATTGAGGAAACGTTTCGCCACACAGTGGCTTCATCAGTCCATACAAAGTGGAAAGGTGAGGATCAGGAAGAGTTTGAGGTAATCAGTCCCTCAACCGGGAGTTTATGTTATCAGTCTCTGTCTTTAAAAGACTGAGGGACTGATTACCCCAAACTTCTCTTTAAAAGACTGAGGGACTGATTACCTCAAACTCCTTCAGATCGTCAACAGTCTTCTTTGTATAGGACTGATGAAGCCTCTGTGGGGCGAAACGTTTCCACAATGTGTCTGATTTATCGACAACTGGTGTGTCCGGTCACAGGACCGAGGGTTCGAGTCCCTCCACACTTTACGGCACTTTTCGCTCGTGTCAGTTGAGCGAAAAGTGCTGGAATTAGAGTAGAGTGGGGCGGTTAACAAGACTTTTCTTCCCCTCTCTTTCTGTCCTCTTTCTCACCTGAAATATCTCTAATTTTCCTCTTCTTCACGATTTTATTTGAGTTTTCCTGTTTTTTTACGAAAAAATCAGATTTTTTTTCTCTTTCTCACGAAAAAAATAATAAATTTTCCCGTCTTTATGGAAAAAAAATCTTTTTCTCCCACGTTTCAAGAAAAAAAATTCTGTCTCGAAAAAAATCTTCAGCTTGAAGACGTTTCTTCTCTCTCTCTCTCTCTCTCTCTCTCTCTCTCTCTCTCTCTCTCTCTCTCTCTCTCTCTCTCTCTCTCTCTCCTGCTAAGCCTTGACAGGGAGATTGTTAAGCTTTAATTAAAGAAGCAGTGAGCGTCAGAGTGTCCTCCCTTCAGACAGACACGGCCTTGTCTTAATTACCTCTCCTTTGCTGTTTTCAACATGGCTTGAATTGGGGTCAACCAGCTGGGTCGTCAGGGCTTCTGGTTAACCAGGAAGGGCTAGGATTCAACCAGCTGGGTCATCAGGGCTTCTGGTTAACCAGGGAAGGGCTAGGATTCAACCAGCTGGGTCGTCAGGGCTTCTGGTTAACCAGGGAAGGGCTAGGATTCAGTCAGCTGGGTCGTCAGGGCTTCTGGTTAACCAGGAAGGGCTAGGATTCAACCAGCTGGGTCATCAGGGCTTCTGGTTAACCAGGGAAGGGCTAGGATTCAACCAGCTGGGTCGTCAGGGTTTCTGGTTAACCAGGGAAGGGCTAGGATTCAACCAGCTGGGTCATCAGGGCTTTTGGTTCACCAGGGAAGGGCTAGGATTAAACCAACTGGGTCGTCAGGGCTTCTGGTTAACCAGGGAAGGGCTAGGATTCAACCAGCTGGGTCGTCAGGGCTTCTGGTTAACAAGGGAAGGGCTAGGATTCAACCAGCTGGGTCGTCAGGGCTTCTGGTTAACCAGGGAAGGGCTAGGATTCAACCAGCTGGGTCGTCAGGGCTTCTGGTTAACCAGGAAGGGCTAGGATTCAACCAGCTGGGTCATCAGGGCTTTTGGTTAACCAGGGAAGGGCTAGGATTCAACCAGCTGGGTCGTCAGGGCTTCTGGTTAACCAGGGAAGGGTTAGGATTCAACCAGCTGGGTCATCAGGGCTTTTGGTTAACCAGGGAAGGGCTATGATTCAACCAGCTGGGTCGTCAGGGCTTCTGGTTAACCAGGGAAGGGCTAGGATTCAACCAGCTGGGTCATCAGGGCTTTTGGTTAACCAGGGTAGGGCTATGATTCAACCAGCTGGGTCGTCAGGGATTCTGGTTAACCAGGGAAGGGCTAGGATTCAACCAGCTGGGTCGTCAGGGCTTCTGGTTAACCAGGAAGGGCTAGGATTCAACCAGCTGGGTCGTCAGGGCTTCTGGTTAACCAGGGAAGGGTTAGGATTCAAGCAGCTGGGTCGTCAGGGCTTCTGGTTAACCAGGGAAGGGCTAGGATTCAACCAGCTGGGTCATCAGGGCTTTTGGTTCACAAGGGAAGAGCTAGGATTCAACCAGCTGGGTCGTCAGGGCTTCTGGTTAACCAGGGAAGGGCTAGGATTCAACCAGCTGGGTCGTCAGGGCTTCTGGTTAACCAGGGAAGGGCTAGGATTCAACCAGCTGGGTCGTAATATTCTACCATAGACAACCATCAACTGCTAAACACACACACACGCACACACACACACACACACACACACACACACACACACACACACACACACACACAATAAGCCTATTAACCACTCATGCATATATAGGCTTAATCAAATTATTGAAAGTTCCGCTGTTTTGACTATGCATCAACAATTCACCGTAATAATTTATTACCCCAGCGAATCAACATTCATAAATAATATATATATATATTATATAAATCACTCTATTGTATCATTGTAAAAAAAATCCAGTTAATTCCATAGTGCTTAACAGGATGTTCTGGGTTATAGAGGAACAGGTTTTGACTCCTCTTGTTGATGGAGCGTCCCGGTGACAACAGCACTTGATCTGTTAGCTCTGTTGACCTAGCAATTGAGACTAACGGGAGAGGGGGAAGGACTTAGTGAAACGTGGGTTGCGACCTCCGTAGACCTGTGCTATCGTTGCTGGAGACTCACCAGTGACCAGGCTGTGTTTGCTGGGTGTTGAGGCACAGCTCCTGTCCCTGTGTGTTTAGCCTGATAAGGTTTACTGAAGCCTGAAGCCTGAACGGGTTTTTTTTCCTTTCACTCAAACGGTAGGTCCTTAAGTCACTCGAGTACTTTCTTGAGTCCCTCTGGACACTTGAGTGCATTGATCAGCGTCTTGGGAAAGATTGGTGAAGTGTCTACAAGCAGATTAATACCACGATCCAGCGAAGCTTTTGGTGGAGCTGTGTGTGTGCGCTCACCTATTTGTGGTAGCAGGGGTCGATTCATAGCTCCTGGCACCGTCTCTTCGCTAGTCCAAGATCCTCATCGTACCTTTTCTTAAAGCTATGTATGGATCCTGCCTCCACTACTTCACTCTCCAGGTTCTTTCACTTCCTGCCAACTCTATGGCTGAAGAAATACATCCTGATCCTGTCCACCCTGTGTGTGTGTGTGTGTGTGTGTGTGTGTGTGTGTGTGTGTGTGTAGAAGGCGAGATATACTCAGACTTGTAAATTACAATCCCCAGATAAAGAATATTTCCCCCATTCTATTTACCAACACAAAAATCTCCGGAAAATGCATAGATTACCCGGGCACTGGCAAAGAGTATAATAGACCTATAAGAGATGGTGCATCTGAGAGTTATACTCGCCATTATAGATGAAGAACGAGTATGATTTACTGAAGGAAATGGGCTTGGAGATGACATCTCTCCACTCTGGAACGCGGAGAAGAAAGGAGAAGCGCTATCGTAAATGCAAGGGAGATAGCAGGTCTCCACCGAGGGTTTTCTTGTGGGTAGGGCATAGCAGGTGAGATATATATTGCAGGGGAAAGCATGCAGGGGCGGTACCCTGCTTGCCAGAGAACCAAGATTGCAATCCTGCAGCAATATTTTTACGGGGTAACTATGTCTGAAATGCCCAGGGCGTCAACAGGACGAAATTCCTTTTGGCTGTGTGCTTAAATTCTGAGTATAGTTTTTACCAGAGAGGCTCTGTAGTGACTTATAATAGAGCCCCCTTGTCTACCCGTAGCATAGCACACTCTCCCCACTCAAGTGGGGAGCTTGGGGAGCCAGAGGAAATGGAATGATCTCTAAGATAGGCAGGAGAGAAGAAGGTAAACACGGGTCTTGGAGGACAGACATTTGACGTGTGAAGGAAATTAATTCACGTCTGAGAGACACCACGAGACAGTGAGAGATGTCGTAGGAAGGGAGGGGGAGATTACGACCCAGAGGTCGTAGGAAGGGAGGGGAAGATTACGACCCAGAGGTGCGTAAGTACTTTTGTCAGTGTGTGTGTATTTTGCGTGTATGTGTGTGCGTATTTTAGTGTGTGCGTATGTATTTGCGTGTGTGAGTGTGTGTATTTGCGTGTGTGCGTCCGTGAGTGTGTGTATTTGCGTGTGCGGGTCGTTAACGTCACATGGATTTAACTTATTCATCAGCCTAAATATAAAAAAATTCGTGGCCCAATTCTGCACGGGACTTAGTGAGGTTCCGGAACCAAGTAATTAGTGGGATTAAGGGATTCCCGATAATTAGGGAGTGTAGGAATATGAGGGAGTAATTAAGGTGGATAATTGACTGCTAGGTAACTCCCTATGTGGTTGCCTACTGACAATAATAATAATTATAATAATCAAAGGTAGTAGGTTGGTAGACAGCAACCACCCAGGGAGGTACTACCATCCTGTGGGTTACCCTGCCTCGGTGGGTTACCCTGCCTCGGTGGGTTACCCTGCCTCGGTGGGTTACCCTGCCTCGGTGGGTTACCCTGCCTCGGTGGGTTACCCTGCCTCGGTGGGTTACCCTGCCTCGGTGGGTTACCCTGCCTCGGTGGTTACCTCCTCGGTGGGTTACCCTGCCTCGGTGGGTTACCCTGCCTCGGTACCTGCCTGTGGATTACCCTGCCTCGGTGGGATACCCTGCCTCGGTGGGTTACCCTGCCTCGGTGGGTTACCCTGCCTCGGTGGGTTACCCTGCCTCGGTGGGTTACCCTGCCTCGGTGGGTTACCCTGCCTCGGTGGGTTACCCTGCCTCGGTGGGTTACCCTGCCTCGGTGGGTTACCCTGCCTCGGTGGGTTACCCTGCCTCTGTGGGTTACGGCCGGTAAGTTGAAACAAGAATTATAATAATAATAATATATAATAATAATAATAATAATAATAATTATAATAATATTAATAATAATAATAATTATAATAATATTAATAATAATAATAATTATAATAATATTAATAATAATAATAATTATAATAATATTAATAATAATTATAATATTAATAATAATAAGTGTTATTACTATTACTATTAATAATAATATTTATAATATTAATAATAATTATTATTATTACTATTAATAATAATTATTATTATTATTATTATTAATATTATTATTATTATTATTATTGTTAAGATTAAGTAGTCCCTTCTCCTCCTCTTCCTCCTCTTCTTCCTCTTCTTCCTCCTCTTCTTCCTCCTCTTCTTCCTCCTCCTCTTCTTCCTCTTCTTCCTCCTCTCTTCTTCCTCCTTCTTCCTCCTCTTCTTCCTCTTCTTCCTCCTCTTCTTCCTCCTCTTCTTCCTCTCTTCCTTCCTCTTCTTCCTCTTCTTCCTCCTCTTCTTCCTCTTCTTCCTCTTCTTCTCCTCTTCTTCCTCTTCTTCCTCCTCTTCTTCCTCTTCTTCCTCTTCTTCCTCCTCTTCTTCCTCTTCTTCCTCTTCTTCCTCCTCTTCTCCTCTTCTTCCTCCTCTTCTTCCTCTTCTTCCTCTTCTTCCTCCTCTTCTTCCTCTTCTTCCTCCTCTTCTTCCTCTTCTTCCTCTTCTTCCTCCTCTTCTTCCTCCTCTTCTTCTTCCTCTTCTTCCTCTTCTTCCTCCTATTCTTCCTCCACTTCTTCCTCTTCCTCCTCTTCCTCCTCTTCTTCCTCTTCTTCCTCCTCTTCTTCCTCTTCTTCCTCTTTTTCCCTCTCTCTCTTCTTCTCCTCTTCTTCCTCTTCTTCCTCTTCTTCCTCTCTTCTTCCTCTTCTTCCTCTCTCTTCCTTTCTTCCCCCTCTTCTTCTCTTCTTCTCTTCTTCCTCTTCTTCCTCTTCTTCCTCCTCTTCTTCCTCTTCTTCCTCCTCTTCTTCCTCCTTTCTTCCTCTTCCTCTTCTTCCTCTCTTCTTTCCTCCTCTTCTTCCTCCTCTTCTTCCTCTTCTTCCTCCTCTTCTTCCTCTTCTCCTCCTCTTCTTCCTCTTCTTCCTCTCTTCTTCCTCTTCTTTCCTCTTCTTCCTCCTCTCTTCCTCTTCTTCCTCCTCTTCTTCCTCTCTCTTCTTCCTCTCTTCCTCTTCCTTCCTCTCTTCTTCCTCCTCTTCTTCCTCTTCTTCCTCCTCTTCTTCCTCCTCTTCTTCTACCTCTTCTTCCTCTTCTTCCTCCTCTTCTCTCTCCTCCTCTTCTTCCTCCTCTTCTTCCTCTTCTTCCTCCTCTTCTTCTTCTCCTCTTCTTCCTCCTCTCTCTTCCTCCTCTTCTTCCTCTTCTTCCTCCTCTTCTTCTCTCCTCTTCCTTCCTCTTCTTCCTCCTCTTCTTCCTCTTCTTCCTCCTCTTCTTCCTCTTCTTCCTCTTCTTCCTCCTCTTCTTCCTCTTCTTCCTCTTCTTCCTCTTCTTCCTCTCTCTTCTTCCTCTTTCTTCCTCTTTCTTCCTCCTCTTCTTTCCTTTTCTTCCTCCTCTTCTTCCTCTTCTTCCTCTTCTTCCTCTTCCTCTTCCTTCTTCTTTCTCTCCTCTTCTTCCTCTTCTTCTTTCTTCCTCTCTTCTTCTCCTCTTCTTCCTCTTCTTCCTCTTCCCTTCTTCCTCCTCTTCTTCCTTCTTCTTCCTCTTCTTCCTCTTCTTCCTCTTCTTCCTCCTCTTCTTCCTCCTCTTCCTCCTCTTCTTCTCCTCTTCTTCCTCTTCTTCCTCCTCTTCTTCCTCTTCTCTTCTTCCTCTTCTTCCTTTTCTTCCTCCTCTTCTTCCTCTTCTTCCTCTTCTTCCTCTTCTTCCTCTTCTTCTTCCTCTTCTTCCTCTTCTTCCTCTTCTTCCTCTTCTTCCTCCTCTTCTTCCTCTTCTTCCTCTTCTTCCTCTTCCTCTTCTTCCTCCTCTTCTTCCTCCTCTTCTTCCTCTTCTTCCTCTTCTTCCTCTTCTTCCTCCTCTTCTTCCTCCTCTTCCTCTTCTTCCTCCTCTTCTTCCTCTTCCTCTTCTTCCTCCTCTTCTTCCTCCTCTTCTTCCTCTTCTTAGTCTTCTTCTCCTCTTCTTCTCTCTTCTTCCTCCTCTTCTTCCTCTTCTTCCTCTTCTTCTCTCTTCTTCCTCTTCTTCCTCCTCTTCTTCCTCCTCTTCTTCCTCTTCTTCTTCCTCTTCTTCCTCTTCTTCCTCTTCTTCCTCCTCTTCTTCCTCCTCTTCTTCCTCTTCTTCCTCTTCTTCCTCTTCCTCTTCTTCCTCTTCTTCCTCTTCTTCCTCTTCTTCCTCTTCTTCTTCCTCTTCTTCCTCTTCTTCCTCCTCTTCTTCCTCCTCTTCTTCCTCTTCTTCCTCTTCTTCTTCCTCTTCTTCCTCCTCTTCCTCCTCCCCCTCCAGTAACAACAACAAACAAACAAAGACTCTCCCTAACCAAATTCTATCATTACATATCTAACTAATTTACACACTTTCTAACTAACTAAACAACTAACAACTTCTAACACCTGACCTGTCTCCTCACGTATTCCAACACCTGATAATGGGCTGTGAAACCATCGAAAATTTCAACCAAAAAAAATCTCCCTCAAAATTTTGAGTTTCTCTTCAAAATTTGAGTGAAAACTGAGCAGCCTACGAGTAATAGAACAAGAATTACGATTACAGTAATGGAATTCGATTACATTGCCCTCAGCAGACAGTAAACGAATAAGCCAATGCCATTTTTTTAGTGTCTCTGTCTAGCAGAATTACATTAACATAACAAATTTTGCACATTCTCACCAAATTACATTAACATAACCAAAAAAAAATTTAACGATTACTTCCCGTAAATAATTCTTCCGTAAGCGTCGAAAAAATGCAGAATTACTTTGAAGGTAATTCTGAACTATGTAAGTTACTTTGAATGTAATTACTGAACTATGTTACTTTGAAAGTAATTCTGCACTATGTAAGTTACTTTGAATGTAATTTCTGAACAATTTATGTTACTTTGAAGATAAATCTGAACTATGTAAGTTACTTTCACTGTAATTCTGAACTAAATAAATGACTTTGAAGGTAATTCTGTACTATATAAATTACTTTGAAGGCAATTCTGAACTATATAAGTTACTTTAAAGGTAATTCTTAACTATATCAATTACTTTGAAGGTAATTCTCAACTATATCAGTTACTTTGAAGGTAATCCTGAACTCTATAAATTATTTTGAAGGTAATTCTTAGCTCTCCCAATTACCTTGAAGGTAATTATGTACTCTATAAATTACTTTGAAGGTAATTCTGAACTTTATAAATTACTTTGAATGTAATCCTCTCTCCTATGTCCAGGTTATTTGTGTATTGTTACAGTCACGGCATTGTGTCTTTTTGTTCCTTGTCAGTTACTTTAAAGGTAATTCTCTACCATATGAATTACATTTATATATTCACTCTACTGTTATTACATGTGGTTTATGTAAGTGATGATTGTGTGTTATGGATGAAGAAGGTAATTGGGTAGGGAATTACATTGTGTTTTGTAATTAGGGGAAAGAGAGGTCTGTCCTGTGTGTGTGTGTGTGTGTGTGTGTGTGTGTGTGTGTCGGTGGGCTCCCCCCCTCTCCCTACTCCAATAAACGTCTTCAAACGTCATTATTTGAACGTAATTGCCGAAGTAATCGACCTGCGTCTGTTTTGCTTCCTATACCAACAGCAGGATGATTTAGGAGGTAATTGCGTTTGATCCGAGACACAGGAACGTTGACACTCAATTTAGAGCTCAAATCAAGGAGAACTTATGCATCAAATTCTCAACAGCTGGCAATGCGTGTTGCAGCTGGCAACCATTGGCAACAATTTACAGAAATTGCAACATTTACAGTGCAGGAATGTGGTTATGATCTGAAATTATGTTTGTTATATCCTCGTCTGTGGTTGGCTGCCGTCACTACGTACCTGCTACTGACAACTCGAAATGATAACAGTGATTTTTTACGTGTTTGGGTAGATTTTGAGGCGAAAATACGTGCTTTCTTGCAACTACAAGTGACGTCACTAGTAAACAAAGCTTGTGAATGGTTAAATGCGATGACGTCACGTGTAAACAAAGACCGTGATTGGATGCTTGCCATGACGTCAGTGTAAACAAAGACCGTGATTAGCTAGTTTAAGGTGACGTAAGGATGAATAAGCCTCCTGATTGGCTAATGAACTACCAAGCGGCACTCTTGCCAGGGGTCAACGCATGTCGTAATAACATACTGGAGAGGCGGTGGTCGTTACAACTGATAAAAACGACCTAATCTAATCTAGCCAATGGGCGAAAATTTCGCAGGCGAAGGCGAAAATAAGACTCTCAGCCGGCGTCAAGACATAATGACGTCATATAAAATCAACCAATCAGTATTAGAGGTCAAATGACCATGACAAATTGGCTCTCATCAGCGGGTAAATAGCCGGGGGAGTAATTGAACGAGGTCCTGCCTCTCTATACCAAGATTTTAGATACGAGAATCGGAGGTGTTAGAGTGACCTTCAATCCTGTTATGGTTGGTGTTTGATCAAATTGCTGTGTGTTGTTCTCTGGGGGTGAATACACAAACACACACACACATCCACAAACACACACACAAACATGCACAAACACACACATACACTTAAACACACAAACATGCACATGTGTGCGTACGCAGTTTTAAGAACAGGTACTATATGGTCCAAGAGGCTACGAGGGAGTAAATCTGGCAAGTGACGAGCTGAGAGGTGGGGCCAGGAGCTAGGATTCAACCCTTGACAACACAAATACGTCAATACGCCATCAATTCTTTTCCAAATTCTCGTTTTTTGTGTCTTGATATGCCATAAACCCGTCTGGGTCATCATTTCATTCCCTCATATTCAAAAAGCTTCATTTTCAAGGTCATATTCTGACATAATAACGTCAAGACTGCCAGATGCCTCCGCCATATTGTTTAATAAAGAGATAAATACCACCTGGGAGGCGGATAAATCCCCCGGTAATCGCAGTTATTAGGATTAAATTGCTCTAAAACACTCCCAGTAGAGTCTTGAAGCCATCTATGTAGAGTTCCCGTCAGGCTCTATTGATGACCCTTCTCACATATATATTACGCTGCTACCTGCTTATATATATAATTTACCAAACTGCTGCAGGCCAGGATTCGACCCCACGAACATTGTCCCGCCTCAAGAGGCCAAACATTGTACATGTCGCCCTACCATCTGAGCCATCGATCCCACAAACATGAACCAAGCGCACTAGACTTGTTTCATGTCGCGAGGACACAGTTTGGTAAAGGATTCAAAACCACTTGTAAGGTAAAGGGTTGAATTGTATTTATCAAATTAAGCTTAGTAATATGTATATTAATTATGTTGTATCCAGTTATTTCTAAATTCCATCCATCATACAGTCTGGTGTATTCATTATCAGGTCTCTGCAACTCTTCCTATCAGCTGTGACACTATTTTTTGGGGGTGATATTGATGGGGGGATAAAGTGAGGTTAATTGGACAATTTGCTCCCTGTTGAACTTGTAAATGAAAATATTCCTGGATGGTGTTCATTTCTGGTGCATTTCCGGGGCTAATGTTTTATATATTTTTAAAGAGGTGTGTATGTTGGTTGACTGTGGGTTAATTGGGTTGAAAGCCTATCGGCTGTGTGGTTATTAAGGCTGCATGTAATCTGTTCGCCTCCGATAATTTTCTTAGCCTGATGGGACAGAATTATATTCCGTTGTCCTGTGTCTAAGCGCTTTCGTGATTTCTAACATTATTAAGGACCTATAAAAAAATCCACACAACAGCAGAAGGCTTATGAGGCTGAGATATCACCTCACATATGACATTACACCAGTATGATGCGGGTGGGTAGTGCCAGGGATCTGGTCTTGATACTTTCCTTTATCAGTTTTTCCTTTCCACTCCCCCACCACTAGTCCCCCATTAATGGAGTCCCCCACTGCTAGTACCCCCATTAATGGAGTCTCCCACTACTAGTACCCCCATTAATGGAGTCCCCCACTACTAGTACTTCCATTAATGGAGTCCCCACTACTAGTACCCCCATTAATGGAGTTCCCCTCTACCAGTCCCCCCATTAATGGAGTTCCCCACTACCATTCCCCCCAATACTCACCCTTTAAAATACCCGATATATTACACCAGGTTCTATAAAGGAGAGAGAGGAAATTTCTTAGGAGATATGAACTATTTCCAAGAAGACATAGACTATATGCGAGGATATATGGACTATTTCCCAAGATACACGAAGTGTTTTTGACACTCCCTGGACTATTTCCGTGAGGTGATATCTCAGCCTTATAAGCCTTCTGCTGTTCTGTTAGTTTCACAGTTCCTTGGCGATGTCAGAAATCACGAAAGCGCTTGGAACTTCACTGTTTTTTCACAGTTTCTGTAATATCACCTGTTTACTGTGATCTTATGAATAAACAGAGAGGATATAAGTGCTGACCTGAATTACATTTAGGTAGGCCTATTTTTTCCTTACGCTTATGCCTATAGGCCTGAGGGGGAACCATTTGGACTGGTCTTCAAAATCCCCCACGACTTAAATTTCAATTTCTCATTTTCTTTATTTATCTCTCAAATTTATTGTATTGGTCAATAAGGTGACCCTTCCCTTCTCTCTTTCTCTCTCTCTCTCTCTCTCTCTCTCTCTCTCCTCTCTCTCTCTCTCTCTCTCTTTCTCTGTGCATATGTACTTACCTAGTTGTACTCACCTAGTTGTGGTTGCAGGGATCGAGTCACAGCTCCTGGCCCCGCCTCTTCACTGGCCACTACTCGGTGTGTGTGTGTGTGTGTGTGTGTGTGTGTGCACTCAACTACGTGTGCTTCTAGGGGTCGAGTCTCAGCTCCTGGGCCCCGGCTCTTCGCTAGTCGCTACTAGGTTCACTCTATCCTGGCTTCGAGACCCTTATCGTACCTCTTCTTAAAGCAATGTATATATATTTATATATATATATATATATATATATATATATATATATATATATATATATATATATATATATATATATACATTTGTATTTTGAGTGCATGATGGAGGTATTTCAAACATGAGAAAGCAAACAAGACTGTAACAGCGTTACAGATTTATGTAACACTGTAACAAATGATCAAACTAGCTCCCCTTCACCCTCTGATTCATTGCATGATTCCCCTCAGATTGAAAAAAAGGGGAAAGGAACGATTGAAGGGGCGATTTTGCGATTATAGCTTTGTTTGAAGGGGGGAAGGGGTGGTTGAAGGGGCTTGGGATCCAGAGTGATGGAGGAATTGAATTGGGGAGCAGTGTGTTGCTCCACTGGGATACTTACAGTGGGAACACCAGCAGTGTTGCTATACTGTGATAGTTACACAGTGGGAACACCAGCAGTGTTGCTACACTGTCATAGTTACACAGTGGGAACACCAGCAGTGTTGCTACACTGTGATAGTTACACAGTGGGAACACCAGTAGTGTTGCTACACTGTCATAGTTACACAGTGGGAACACCAGCAGTGTTGCTACACTGTCATAGTTACACAGTGGGAACACCAGCAGTGTTGCTACACTGTATAGTTACACAGTGGGAACACCAGCAGTGTTGCTACACTGTATAGTTACACAGTGGGAACACCAGCAGTGTTGCTACACTGTCATAGTTACACAGTGGGAACACCAGCAGTGTTGCTACACTGATAGTTACACAGTGGGAACACCAGTAGTGTTGCTGCACTGTGATAGTTACACAGTGGGAACACCAGCAGTGTTGCTACACTGTGATAGTTAAACAGTAGGAACACCTGCAGTGTTGCTACACTGTGATAGTTACACAGTGGGAGCACCAGCAGTGTTGCTACACTGTGATAGTTACACAGTGGGAACACCAGCAGTGTTGCTACACTGTGATAGTTACACAGTGGGAACACCAGCAGTGTTGCTACACTGTCATAGTTACACAGTGGGAACACCAGCAGTGTTGCTACCCTGTCATAGTTACACAGTGGGAACACCAGCAGTGTTGCTACACTGTGATAGTTACACAGTGGGAACACCAGTAGTGTTGCTACACTGTCATAGTTACACAGTGGGAACACTAGTAGTGTTGCTGCACTGTGATAGTTACACAGTGGGAACACCAGCAGTGTTGCTACACTGTGATAGTTATACAGTGAGAACACCAGCAGTGTTGCTACACTGTCATAGTTACACAGTGGGAACACCAGTAGTGTTGCTACACTGTGATAGTTACACAGTGGGAACACCAGCAGTGTTGCTACACTGTCATAGTTACACAGTGGGAACACCAGCAGTGTTGCTACACTGTGATAGTTACACAATGGGAACACCAGTAGTGTTGCTACACTGTCATAGTTACACAGTGGGAACACCAGCAGTGTTGCTACACTGTCATAGTTACACAGTGGGAACACCAGCTGTGTTCCCCTGTCATATTCCATAACACAAAATGGGCTATAAACACGATATAACAGAATCATTCCACCTGAGATGGGAGGGGTGGTGAATAGGGTGATGGAATGAGGTGATGGGGTGTAATGGGGAGGTGGTGAATAGCGGTGATGGGTGTTTTTTGGGGAAGAGATAAATTAGTAAATACTTGATCCAGCCAACGCAGTCCCCTTTCCCAGTTCTCTGTCAGTCCCCATTCCCAGTTCTCTGTCAGCTACCATTCCCAGTTCTCTGTCAGTCCCCATTCCCAGTTCTCTGTCAGTCCCCATTCCCAGTTCTCTGTCAGTCCCCATTCCTTTATCAGTCTCTTTCTCCCATTTCCATTCCCCATTAATGGAGTTCCCCCACTACCTGTCCCCCCAATAGTCACCCTTTAAAATACCCGATATATACACCAAACTTTTGAGAGAGAGAGAGAGAATTTCTTAGAATATATGGACTATTTCGAGGGAGATACAGACTATCTGCGAGGAGATATGGACTATTTTCCAGAATAAGAACTATTTCTGGCGACATATGGACTATTTCCCAGGAGATATGGAGAATTTCCTGGGAGATATACATTTTTGAAGAGAACAGGACTATTTCCCAGGAGATATGGAGAATTTCCTGGGAGATATGCATTTCTGAAGAGACCAGGACTATTTCCCAACAGATCGAGACTATTTCCCAGGAGATATGGAGAATTTCCTGGGAGATATGGAGTATCTTGAAAGAATAATGGGATGTATACGCAAATGCAACGCCATTACGCGCGTAGCTCAGAGCTCCAGAGGCGGGATAGTTTGTTCTTAACTGATCTGGATTTATTGGATTTATATTAATGCTCAGGGGATTACTTGCACTGTGAAGGATTTCTGTGTGGATTAATTAATCTGGAGGGATTAATAAATATTTCCAGAAGGAAGTTAAAGTGTGGAAATTATTATTAGTATTATTGTTATTATTATTATTATTATTATTAAAAAATGAGAGAGAGATTTCTCTCTCTTTGTCTCTTTTTCTCTCTCTGGGAGATGAGTCTCTCTCTCTGGGAGATGAGTTTCTCTGAGAGACCAATTTGTGAACCAGCTTCCGGCTCCTGAGCTATAGAGACCACTTGGAGACCAGTTCAGGGTCCCTGACCGTCAACTCTGAGACCTGTTGAGAAGCAGGCAACAATACCCTGGCTGGAACAAATCACAACTAACCCACAATATCGTGGATGGAACAAATCACAACTAACCCACAATACAGTTGATTGAACAATTCAGTGCTTGATGCTGGTTTAGGGCTCTTGATACAAGAAATTAGGGTAGCCCCCACTTCCTTGAATCAAGGGAGGAGAGTGCAGCTCCAGTTTCTGGGATCTAGACCCCTCCACCATACCCAGCAGTAAGGAAGAGGCATGGAGTAAGTTTGTAAGACGCGGCTCGTAAGGGATGGGTGGTAGGGGAATGGGTGATGGGAGGGGATGGGGTGTATGATCGATGTTCTGTCAAAGGGGGTGATGCCCCCCTAGCCGCTTCCTAGCCTCCTAGGGGGCTCACATCAGCCCCCTTCCCTAGGAGATTGCTAGGGACTGAATAAAAGGCTAGGCAGTGGGCCCTCAATTTTCAGTACTGTGTGTGGCTGTGTGGAGGAAGGTGTGTGTGTGTGAGTGTGTGTGTGTGTGTGTGTGTACGTACACAGGCAGCGTCTGGCACCCCCATAGCTGGCACTGCTCTCACGGCAGCGAGAGAGAGAGAGCCAGGGACAGTGCCAAACAGCGTGTAGAGCGAGCCTGGCACTGCTGCAGCGACCCCAGACATCTCAGTGTGCCCTCGACCCCTCACACCTACATGGCGTCCCCGGATTTTTAGACCAAAAAACCCATTCCAACCTCCCATCCAGGGTTGCTACGCACACCTGTACACCCACACCTGCAGCATACACCTCCCCCAACACATACAAACACACATATACACCCCCCACGTGTATGTAATTGTGAATATCAAATCTCTATGCTCAGAGGCATTGTGACCTTTCAGTGACAAAAACATGGTGCCCAGTGCCAAATATTTGTGTTATAGAGGCATTGTGACTTTTCAGTGACCAAATCATAGTGCCCAGTGCCAAATCTTTGTGTTATAGAGGCATTGTGACCTTTCAGTGACCAAAACATGGTGCCCAGTGCCAAATCTTTGTGTTATAGAGGCATTGTGACGTTTCAGTGACTAAATCATAGTGCCCAGTGCCAAATCTGTGTTATAGAGGCATTGTGACCTTTCAGTGACCAAATCATGGTGCCCAGTGCTAAATCTTTGTGTTATAGAGGCATTGTGACCTTTCAGTGACCAAATCATAGTGCCCAATGCCAAATCTTTATGCTCTAGAGGCTCCGTGACCTCCCAGTGCAATAATCACAATGCCCAGTGCCAAATTTCCACGCCTAAAGGCTCCGTGACCTTCCAGTGCCGCAATCTCAGTGCCCAGTGCCAAAACAGACACTTGTGGTTGATATACAATCACAAATCTATTCCAGAGAATAATCCTAATTATAATCCCACGTGTCGAGTACTTGCCGATTTGCGTTAAATCCACCTTGGGCGATTTATGAAACCCCCTGTGGATTTAAACCCCCCTATGGACTTAAACCCCCCTGTGGATTTAAACCCCCCTGTGGATTTAAACCCCCCTGTGAATTTAACCCCCCCTGTGAATTTAAAAATCCTTGTGGATTTAAACCCCCTGTGGATTTAAATCCCCCTGTGGATTTAAAGCCCCCTGTGGATTTAAGCCCCCTGTGGATTTAAACCCGCCTGTGGGTTTAACCCCCTTGTGGATTTAAGCCCCCTGTGGATTTAAACCCCCCTGTGGAGATGAAAGTAATGGAACCTCAGATGGGGGTTTAAAAAAATATTATTCTAAAATGAACGTTTTTGTAATGGTTTAATTAAGTGTTCGTAAAACCTTTAAAGGTGGGGGATTAAAGTGTTCGAAATTAAATTTATATTGGGTTTTAAGATTCCAAGTGTTCGAATTGAACCTCATTGGTTTTACAAAGGCAAGTGCTAGACCTGAACCTCACATGGGGTTTAAAAAGTTCAGTGATCGAATTGAACCTCACATGGGGTTTAACATGTGCAGGAATTGAACCTCACACGGAGTTTAACAAGTGCTGGAACTGAACCTCAAATGGGTTTTAACAAGTATTAGAAATTAACCTTACATGGGGTTTAACAAGTCAAGTGCTAGAATTAAACCTTAATAAGGTTTAACAAGCCTAGTGATCGAATTGAACCTCATGTGGGGTTTAAAAACTCGGCGTTTGAATTGAACCTGGACTGAACAATATTCCAAATTGAATTTTGCTGTTGTTGTTGTTTGTAAGCAAACAAATCTAGGAATTGTTGTTGTTTGTGTGTTTGTTGTGATTTGTTCCAGCTATGTTATTGTGTTTTGTGATTTGTTCCAGCCATGGTATTGTGTGTTTGTTGTGATTTGTTCCAGCTATGTTATTGTGTTTTGTGATTTGTTCCAGCCATGGTATTGTGTGTTTGTTGTGATTTGTTTCAGCCATGGTATTGTGTGTTGTGATTTGTTCCAGCCATGGTATTGTGTGTTTGTTGTGATTTGTTCCAGCTATGGTATTGCATGTTGTGATTTGTTCTAGCCATGGTATTGTGTGTGTTGTTATTTGTTCCAGGCATGTTATTGTGTTTGTTGTGATTTGTTTCAGCTATGGTATTGTGTTTGTTGTGATTTGTTCCAGCCATGTTATTGTGTGTTGTGATTTGTTCCAGCCATGTTATTGTGTGTTGTGATTTGTTCCAGCCATGTTATTGTGTGTTGTGATTTGTTCCAGCCATGTTATTGTGTGTTGTGATTTGTTCCAGACATGTTATTGTGTGTTGTGATTTGTTCCAGGCATGGTATTGTGTTGTGATTTGTTCAAGCCATGTTGTGTGTTGTGATTTGTTCCTGCCATGGCATTGTGTTTTTGTTGTGATTTGTTCCAGACATGGTATTGTGTGTTGTGATTTGTTCCAGCCATGTTATTGTGTGTTGTGATTTGTTCCAGACATGTTATTGTGTGTTGTGATTTGTTCCAGGCATGGTATTGTGTTGTGATTTGTTCCTGCCATGGCATTGTGTTTTTGTTGTGATTTGTTCCAGACATGGTATTGTGTGTTGTGATTTGTTCCAGCAATGTTATTTTGTTTGTTGTGATTTGTTCCATCCATAGTATGTGTTGTGATTTGTTCCAGCCATAGTATTATGTGCTTGTGATTTGTTCCAGCAATAGTATTATGCGTTTGTTGTGAATTGTTCCAACTAGCGTATTGTGTCAGTTGAGAATTGTTCCAGCCAAACTTCAATTGTTGCCAAGCTGTACATAACTTTCACAGCACACATAAGTACGATAAAGCACCTAAATTACTGGAAACGGTTGAAGTCCCTTGATTTGTATTCCCTGGAACGCAGGCGAGAGAGATACATGATAATATACACTTGCATACGAAAATCACTCACTATGAAAGCAAAATACTCTGTAGAAGATTCAACATTCCCCCAATGAAAAGCAGGGGTGCCACGAGTACACTGAGACACAACACAATAAGTGTCCGGGGCCCAAGACTGTTCAACTGCCTCCCAGCATACATAAGGGGGATTACCAATAAACCCCTTGCTGTCTTCAAGAAGGCACTGGAGAGACACCTAAAGTCACTACCTGACCAACCAGGCTGTGGTTCGTATGTCAGTTTACGTGCGGCCAACAGTAACAGCCTGGTTGATCAGACCCTAATCCACCACGAGGCCTGGTCTCAGACCGTGCCGCGGGGGCGTTGACCCCCGAAACCCTCTCCAGGTATATTCCAGGTATAGATCGTTGCCGATTTTGGTTTCCGTGTCACACTTTGAGAATGGCTCTTCGGATCGGCGTCAAACTCATGACTCTGGGAGACGTTTGTTCAAAGAATTGTTTAAAATTGATTTTCCCCAATTTCCCAATTTAATCTCCCAATATGATTTCCCAGTTTAACTAAGCCAAATTGATTTCGATTCGAAACCTGGAGAACGAATCTTCATATCGGTTTCAAACCCTCTAAACTGTATAAGAATTCTTGCTTGTATTTTGTTGACAAGAGTCTGTTGACAAGAGTCTGTTGACAAGAGTCTGTTGACAAGAGTCTGTTGACAAGAGTCTGTTGACAAGAGTCTGTTGACAAGAGTCTGTTGACAAGAGTCTGTTGACAAGAGTCTGTTGACAAGAGTCTGTTGACAAGAGTCTGTTGACAAGAGTGAATCGTTTTTAAACAGAATCTCACCTTTTTCAAGGTAACTTTTTTATATTTAAAGTCAAGGGTGATATGAAGGAAGAATGAAGGAAGAATGAAGGAAGAAGGAAGGAGATGAGATATAATATGAATAACAGAGATATAACCTGAGGAAATTGAAAAAAAAATGAGATCAGGAGCTTAGAAAGATGAGCTTAGGAGCTTAGAAAGATGAGCTTAGGAGGTCAGTCCCTCAGTCATGATAGAAGGTGGTCAGAAATTTCGTCATGATAGAAGGTGGTCAGTCCTCAGTCATGATAGAAGGTGGCAGTCCTCAGTCATGATAGAAGGTAGTCATCCCTAGTCATGATAGATGGCAGTCCTCAGTATGATAGAAGGTGGTCAGTCCCTCAGTCATGATAGAAGGTGGTCAGTACCTCAGTCATAAAATTAGAAGGTGGGTTCAGTCCCTCAGTCATGATAGAAGGTGGTCAGTCCCTCAGTCATGATAGAAGGTGGTCTAGTCCTCAGTCATGATAGAAGGTGGTCAGTCCCTCAGTCATGATAGAAGGTGGTAGTCCTCAGTCATGATAAGTGCGCGTCCTTAGGGTTCATCTGATAGAAGTGGTCAGTCTGTCATATAGAAGGGGTCATACTCAGTCATGATAGAAGGTAGTCAGTCCCTCAGTCATGATAGAGGTGGTCAGTCCTCAGTCATGATGAGGTGGTCAGTACCTCAGTCATGATAGAAGGTGGTCAGTCCCTCAGTCATGATAGAAGGTGGTCAGTCCTCAGTCATGATAGAAGGTGGTCAGTACCTCAGTCATGATAGAAGGTAGTCAGTCCTCAGTCATGATAGAAGGTGCAGTCCTCAGTCATGATAGAAGGTATCAGTCCAGTATGATAGAAGGTGGGTCAGTCCTCAGTCATGATAGAAGGTGGTCAGTCCTCAGTCTGATGAAGGTGGTCAGCTAGCACCCCTAGTCATGATAGAAGGTGGTCAGTCCCTCAGTCATGATAGAAGGTGGTCAGTCCCTCAGTCATGATAGAAGGTGGTCAGTCCTCAGTCATGATAGAAGGTGGTCAGTCCTCAGTCATGATAGAAGGTAGTCAGTCCTCAGTCATGATAGAAGGTGGTCAGTACCTCAGTCATGATAGAAGGTGGTCAGTCCTCAGTCATGATAGAAGGTGAGTCAGTCCTCAGTCATGATAGAAGGTGGTCAGTCCTCAGTCATGATAGAAGGTGGTCAGTCCTCAGTCATGATAGAAGGTGGTCAGTCCTCAGTCATGATAGAAGGGGATCAGTCCCTCAGTCATGATAGAAGGTGGTCAGTACCTCAGTCATGATAGAAGGTGGTCAGTACCTCAGTCATGATAGAAGGTGGTCAGTCTCTCAGTCATGATAGAAGGTAGTCAGTTCCTCAGTCATGATAGAAGGTGGTCAGTCCCTCAGTCATGATAGAAGGTGGTCAGTCCCTCAGTCATGATAGAAGGTGGTCAGTCTCAGTCATGAGAAGGTGGTCAGTACCTCAGTCATGATAGAAGGTGGTCAGTCCCTCAGTCATGATAGAAGGTGGTCAGTACCTCAGTCATGATAGAAGGTGGTCAGTCCCTCAGTCATGATAGAAGGTGGTCAGTCCCTCAGTCATGATAGAAGGTGGTCAGTCCCTCAGTCATGATAGAAGGTGGTCAGTACCTCAGTCATGATAGAAGGTGGTCAGTCCTCAGTCATGATAGAAGGTGGTCAGTCCTCAGTCATGATAGAAGGTGTCAGTCCTCAGTCATGATAGAAGGTGGTCAGTCCTCAGTCATGATAGAAGGTGGTCAGTCCTCAGTCATGATAGAAGGTGGTCAGTCCTCAGTCATGATAGAAGGTGGTCAGTCCTCAGTCATGATAGAAGGTGGTCAGTCCTCAGTCTGATAGAAGGTGGTCAGTCCTCAGTCATGATAGAAGGTGGTCAGTCCTCAGTCATGATAGAAGGTGGTCAGTACCTCAGTCATGATAGAAGGTGTCAGTCCCTCAGTCTGATAGAAGGTGTCAGTCCTCAGTCATGATAGAAGGTGGTCAGTCCTCAGTCATGATAGAAGGTGGTCAGTCCCTCAGTCATGATAGAAGGTGGTCAGTCCCTCAGTCATGATAGAAGGTGGTCAGTCCTCAGTCATGATAGAAGGTGGTCAGTCCTCAGCTGATAGAAGGTGTCAGTCCTCAGTCATGATAGAAGGTGGTCAGTCCCTCAGTCATGATAGAAGGTGGTCAGTCCTCAGTCATGATAGAAGGTGGTCAGTCCTCAGTCTGATAGAAGGTGGTCAGTCCTCAGTCTGATAGAAGGTGGTCAGTCCTCAGTCATGATAGAAGGTGGTCAGTCCCTCAGTCATGATAGAAGGTGGTCAGTCCCTCAGTCATGATAGAAGGTGGTCAGTACCTCAGTCATGATAGAAGGTGGTCAGTACCTCAGTCATGATAGAAGGTGGTCAGTCCCTCAGTCATGATAGAAGGTGGTCAGTCCTCAGTCATGATAGAAGGTAGTCAGTACCTCAGTCATGATAGAAGGTGGTCAGTCCTCAGTCATGATAGAAGGTGGTCAGTCCTCAGTCATGATAGAAGGTGGTCAGTCCCTCAGTCATGATAGAAGGTGGTCAGTACCTCAGTCATGATAGAAGGTGGTCAGTCCTCAGTCATGATAGAAGGTGGTCAGTCCCTCAGTCATGATAGAAGGTGGTCAGTCCTCAGTCATGATGAAGGTGGTCAGTCCCTCAGTCTGATAGATGGTCAGTCTAGTACTGAGATGTGTCCACTAGAAGGTGGTCAGTCACTCAGTCAGATAGAAGGTGGTCATCCTAACTCATGATAAGGTGTCAGTCCTCAGTCTGATAGAGGTGTCAATTTCCAGTCTGATAGAAGGTGTCAGTCCTCAGTCATGATAGAGGTGGTCAGTCCTCAGTCTGATAGAGGTGGTCGTCCTCAGTCTGATGAAGTGTCAGTCCCTCAGTCTGATAGAATGGTCATCTCAGTCTGTAAGGTGGTCATCCTCAGTCATGATAGTAAGGTGTCAGTCTCCTCACTGTAGAGTCAGCCTAGTCATGATGAGGTGGTCAGTCTCAGTCTGCACTAGAAGGTGGTCAGTCCTCAGTCTATGAAGGTGTCTCCTCAGTCATGATGATGTCCTCCGTCTGTGAAGTGGTAGTCCCTCGTCTGATAAAGGTGTCAGTCCTCAGCATGTGTCCTGCCTCCTGACATCGTACTTGCCTCCTGACACCGTGTACTGCCTCCTGACACCGTGTACTGCCTCCTGACACCGTACTGCCTCCTGACACCGTGTACTGCCTCCTGACACCGTGTACTGCCTCCTGACACCGTGTACTGCCTCCTGACACCGTGTACTGCCTCCTGACACCGTGTACTGCCTCCTGACACCGTGTACTGCCTCCTGACACCGTGTACTGCCTCCTGACACCGTGTACTGCCTCCTGACACCGTGTACTGCCTCCTGACACCGTGTACTGCCTCCTGACACCGTGTACTGCCTCCTGACACCGTGTACTGCCTCCTGACACCGTGTACTGCCTCCTGACACCGTGTACTGCCTCCTGACACCGTGTACTGCCTCCTGACACCGTGTACTGCCTCCTGACACCGTGTACTGCCTCCTGACACCGTGTACTGCCTCCTGACACCGTGTACTGCCTCCTGACACCGTGTACTGCCTCCTGACACCGTGTACTGCCTCCTGACACCGTGTACTGCCTCCTGACACCGTGTACTGCCTCCTGACACCGTGTACTGCCTCCTGACACCGTGTACTGCCTCCTGACACCGTGTACTGCCTCCTGACACCTGTACTGCCTCCTGACACCGTGTACTGCCTCCTGACACCGTGTACTGCCTCCTGACACCGTGTACTGCCTCCTGACACCGTGTACTGCCTCCTGACACCGTGTACTGCCTCCTGACACCGTGTACTGCCTCCTGACACCGTGCTCTGCCTCCTGACACTGTGTATTGCCTCCTGACACCGTGTACTGCCTTCTGACACCGTTACTGCCTCCTGACACCGTGTACTACCTCTTAACACTGTGTACTGCCTCCTGACACCGTGTACTGCCTCCTGACACCGTGTACTGCCTCCTGAAACCGTGTACTGCCTCCTGATACCGTGCTCTGCCTCCTGACACTGTGTACTGCCTTCTGACACCGTTTGATGCTTCCTGACGCCGTGTGATGCCTCCTGACGCCGTGTGATGCATTCTGACACCATGTACTGTCCCCTGGCACCGTGTACGGCCTTCTTTCACCGTGTACTGCCTCCTGACACCGTGTACTGCCTTCGCTCATCGTGTACTGCCTCCTGACACCGTGTACTGCCTTCTTTCACCGTGTACTGCCTCCTGACACTGTGTACTGCCTCCTGATACCGTGCTCTGCCTCCTGACACTGTGTACTGCCTTCTGACACTGTGTGATGCCTCCTGACGCCGTGTGATGCCTCCTGACACCGTGTGATGCATTCTGACACCATGTACTGCCTTCTGACACCGTTTGATGCCTCCTGACGCCGTGTGATGCCTCCTGACGCCGTGTGATGCATTCTGACACCATGTACTGTCCCCTGGCACCGTGTACGGCCTTCTTTCACCGTGTACTGCCTCTTGACACCGTGTACTGCCTTCGCTCATCGTGTACTGCCTCCTGACACCGTGTACTGCCTTCTTTCACCGTGTACTGCCTCCTGACACCGTGTACTGCCTTCTTTCACCGTTTACTGCCTTCTTTCACCGTGTACTGCCTCCCGACATCTTGTACTGTCGTCCGACACTGTGTGATGCCTCCCGACACTGTGTGATGCCTCCCGACACTGTGATGCCTCCCGACACTGTGTGATGCCTCCTGACAACGTATACTGCCTCCTGAAACCGTGTACTGCCTCCTGACACCGTGTACTGCCTCTGACACCGTGTACTGCCTCCTGACACCGTGTACTGCCTCTCGACACCGTGCACTACCTCCTGACATCGTGTACTGCCTCCTGACACCGTGTACTGCCTCCTGACACCGTGTACTGCCTCCTGATACCCTGTACTGCCTCCTGACACCGTGTACTGCCTCCTGATACCGTGTACTGCCTCTCGACACCGTGTACTGCCTCTCGACACCGTGCACTACCTCCTGACATCGTGTACTGCCTCCTGACACCGTGTACTGCCTCCTGACACCGTGTACTGCCTTCTGGCACCCTGTACAGCCTCCTGACACCGTGTACTGCCTCCTGATACCGTGTACTGCCTCTCAACACCGTGCACTGCCACCTGACACAGTGCACTGCCTTCTGACACCGTGTACTGCCACCTGACACCGTGTGCTACTTCTTGACACCTTGTACTGCCTCCTGACACCATACACTGCCTCCTGACACCGTGTACTGCCTCCCGACACCATGCACTGCCTTCTGACACCATGCACTGCCTCCTGACACCGTGTACTGCCTCCCGACACCATACACTGCTTTCTGACACCGTGTACTGACACAAAATTACCGTGTAGACTTTCTGAACTGTTCGATGGGCAAGTACCCTTATCTCCTATATATCAGTCTATCTATCAATCTATCTAGCTATCTATATATATATTATGTGTGTGTTAATTTAATATGAATGTCTATACAAATGTATTATACATGTATTTCTCTATTCGTATACATTCTCATATACACATTTTTATTGCAGGTTATATTGGAAGAAGACCCAGAAAGAGGTGAAGTGGGTTGAGAAGAGGAAGAGGTATATATGAAGCGAGAGTATGACAGCCCTGACTCTCAGTTGGGATATACAGCGTGTAGATGTACCGCTGTCTAGAGTGCAGGAGTGAGTGCAGGGGCTCTTCACCAAGCTGTCTCTAGCGGGGAGTAGCTGGAGGTAGTGGATGGTCCAGGAGCTGGGGTTACACAGCCATCCGTCTCTGACGTGAGGTTGAGTGGTCGTGTTACCGGGGAACTTGTGTCTTCACTCTAGCACTCATTGCAAATGTTTGTATTTCACTCTGAGGTAGCGTGGAGTGCTAATGCCTCATCTCTTCTATTCTAAGACTTGACTGGAGTGCTTTCACTCCACCTGACTTTCCACCCCGAGTGAAAGTACTTGCTAACACCCTTGTAACCACTTTAAAAGCGAGTACAAGTGTACTCAGTGCGCGAGTGTACGTTCCAGAGGTGTACTTGCCGAGGGTGTGGAAATGAGTGCGCACTGCCTCGGCAGGATTAACAGCACTATAAATCACTACTATGTAAAGCTGGAATAGTTTGGGGCCCGAATATATCGCTTGTTTTGAGTTCCTGGAATACGTGTGGGGTTTATATCTTGTGAAAACTGAACTGTGTCTTCTGGGAACGATAGTGCGAAATGTCGTGATTCTTGTGGCGTCGAAAGACGATGGGAAAAAGCCAGAGAGATGTATATTATAGTGGTAAGAGGTATGAAGTGCTTGTGTCTGTAGGATGAGGGAGGTGGGTGCTGGTGAAGCTGAATTGGAGTGATTCGTCAGCCATGCATCCCCCGGGGCCCCTGTTGCAGCTGACGCTATTGCTGGCCGCTGCTGTCACTGCCAGCGACTGCCCCTCCTTCTGCTCCTGCAAGTGGAAGCAGGGCAAGCAGACTGCAGAGTGTCGCCACAAGGGACTCCACACACTCCCCACAAACATCAATCCGGCCACGCAGGTTCTTGATCTCTCACATAACAACATACAGAGACTCCCCCGCCTCGCCTTCACGCAGGAGGGCCTTACTAACCTCCAGAAGGTCTATCTGACCGATTGCAAATTGCAAGAGGTGGACAACGAGGCGTTTTGTGAGTTGAGCAACCTGGTGGAGTTAGATTTGAGCGAGAACCAGCTGAAGAAGGTGCCGAGTGAGGCCTTCAGACACACGCCGGAGCTGCGAGAGTTATATCTACGTAGTAACCCCATACAACACATCGATGTGGACGATTTCAATCACCTCTCCTCTCTGAAAACACTCGATCTCAGCCAATGCAACATCAGAACCATCGCGATGCGAGCCTTTGACCCGCTAAGATTGCTGGAAAAGCTTAAACTTCACTCTAACAAGCTGACAGAGCTCCAGCCTCGCCTAGTTGACAGCTTACAAAGCCTTCATCTACTGACTGTCTACGAGAACCCTTGGATCTGTGACTGTCGCCTGAGGAAGCTGAGGGAGTGGCTGGTAGTGCGCCGAGTCCCGCACTCTGTCTCACCCGTGTGCGCCAAGCCCCTGCGCATCCAGGGACAGAACTTCGACGAAATAGACGAGAGTGAGTTCGCCTGTCCGCCAGAAATCCTTCCTACTACCAGGAAGATTGAGGGCACGGCGGGTGAGAACACCACTGTATGGTGCCCAGTGGGCGGCCTGCCCACCCCAGCAGTGTCCTGGCAGGTCAGAGACACACTGGTGCAGAATGGTTCATCAGTGGGTGAGGGTGGTGGTCATGGCTACATATTAAACGAAGCGAGCGAGGAGAGAGGCAGCTTATTACTTGTGGTGGGTGCCAAGAGTCAAGACACTGGTCTCATCATACGATGTATTGCCTCCAACGCTGCCGGTACGGCTTCCGCTACTTTCGAACTGGCTGTGGCTCACAGAGTGTCCTCAAGATTCTCTGCTGATAAGATTGCTGCTGTCTCTTCTGTTTTTGTGGTGGTGGTGGCCATTGTTGTGGGGGTGTGTTCCGTAAGGGTGCGTCGGCGCCGTGAGCACACTCCTTTACCGATAAAGACCGTGACCGTGAATGGAGCGACGGAAACACGCATCGGGAACCTGCCTTACACGCCTTCGGCGTACGTGGGGGGATCTGTCGTGGCCACGACGGATAACCCAGACTTGCTGTGTGAGGCGGACCAGCATTCCGACGGAGAGTGCTGCACTACGGACGAGGGGAGCCAACAATCGACGTGCAGCACAACTCCCAGACACAACGGACAGAGTCGCAGCCACACCGTGTCCCTAGACGGCGACAGGGCGCCCCTGAGCTGTCCCTTCGACTCCGTGTGGGAGCCTGAGCGTGTTCACGCCGTTCTAGATTCGGCGGCACCGGAAAACGTGATGCATACGTCGTTGCACGACCCGCTCACACCCACTTGCGACGCTCTTGTGCAACAGCGCCTAATGTCCTCCTCGCAGAGACATCTCAACAACAGACTCTCCTACCTGCCTGACTTCGCTCCTGACTACTCGGAGATCTTCTCCTTTAGTCAAGTGGGTCCTGGTCAGACCTACACCTCCCTTAGTGGACTTCCAGTGCCTCACTATGGCACCATCCCACGCTCCATGAAGATGAGATCGGTCCCCGAAGTCATCCCAGGAGATGGCACCCCCACGTTGATGCGACATCCGCGGGCGTGGCACTATGGCTCTGAGGGCTCTCCTGTCGCCTCGCATGAGCAACGGAGGAGTTACGGCGCCACGCTGTACAGTGCAGCGCCCACGCCCTCCAGCGTACCCCCGCCGCAGCCCCTGCTAAACCACGGCAACAAGTTGACCCGCATCACCGCAAGAGACTCTCCTGACGAGGGCTATCAGGAGGGCGCTGACGTCTAGCGGGAGCCTCACGCCCCGAAAACCCTGAGGCGTGAGTGAAGCAACATTATTGAGAAATCTCGTGTGGCGAAAACCGCATCCAGTGTGCCAGGAACTACAAGACGTGTGTCAGAACACATTCCGTGTGTCAGAAATCCCATTCCATGTGCCAGAAAGAGACATTCCATGTACCAGGGTTGGCATCCTGTGTGCCCCGAACCACACCGTGTGTGTCTAGAACCACATTCCAAGTGTCCGGATTCCATCCCGTGTGTCCAAACCGCATCTCGCGGGCCAGGAGCTGTATCACGCGTGTCCGACAGGGAAAACAGGACAAGAATGGATTTTCCCAGACGCTAAAATAGCAACGAGTGGACTGAAGTCAAGGACTTTAAATTCTAAGAGGATAAACAACACTTCGATGTGGGCCTCCCGCTGTACGGCGTCGCGCTGTCTGTGCAGCAAAGGAACTTCCCACACTCGGTGTTCCTCGTGTTGATGTACAGCATGCGGCCTAGCGTTGAACAAACATGGACGTTACACTGTGTACATCGCGGTGGCCTCCCACCTCCCCAGGGTGTTCCTGGTGTATAGATTCGTGTAGAGCCTCAGTCGTGAGGAGAGGAAATGCGTTTCAGGCACGCTTTGGCTGGGGTAGCGTTTCGCTCTGACTTGACGCGGCTCTACGCGGAGCGAAAGGCTGTGAACCGGTTGAAACGTCGTCCTGCTAGGCGCCTATAATCGCATATAATCGAGATGCTGTAAGAATACTGTCACCAACATCACCTGTCTCAGATGACAGCAGATGCTGTGAGAGACAGCCACCCACCTCAGATCACAACAAACGCCGCGACTGACATTAAAAAAAACCCGAACATTTCAAGAGCTTCCAAAGATCTCTGTGGCATAGCAAATGCCTCCATCCCCCTTCCCATTTGTACAGCAACCCTTTATTTACTCTGAACCTTCCCTTCCCCCTCTCTCCCCACCTCCCCATCAAAAGCATTGTAATCTCTGCCTTACAGACATTCTCCATTCCTATTAGGTGTTGTAAAGTGTATAATGTACCCACAACTCCTCAGATATTAATACATAATTTTAATTTTGATCATTGGTTTCTTTAACACCGGTTTAGTAAGTAATATATATATATTGTCTCAGGTTCAATATAGAATATTTACTGTTATTTCTTTCTTAGGTTTGTTAGCTAAGATATGTGCTAGGTTATTATCTTAAAAGATCTTGGGTAATACACAGTGAGTTGAGTTACACTGAGATTCAGTCAACTCAGAATATTTCGATTTTTACTCAGATTATTTCGACTAAATGCTGACCACCCATTGAGTGAATAACAAATATATTGGTGTGAGGGAAGCAGACATTAGAGCTCTGGTGAGCTGGGTGTTGAGAAGCTCACTGGGTGTGAGGCTGGTAGTGAGTTAAGAGGTGTACAGTGGTGTATAATGGTGTACAGTGGTGGAAGCTAGTGCACAGTGGTGGAAACTAGTGTACAGTGGTGGAAGCTAGTGTACAGTGGTGGGAACTATTGTACAGTGGTGGGAACTAGTGTACAGTGGTGGGAACTAGTGTACAGTGGTGGAAACTAGTGTACAGTGGTGAAAACTAGTGTACAGTGGTGGAAACTAGTGTACAGTGGTGTACGAGTGGTGTACACTGGTACAGGCTGCCTCACTAGTGTACCAGTGGTGTACGAGTAGTGTACACTGGTACAGGCTGCCTCACTAGTGTACAGTGGTGTACGAGTGGTGTACACTGGTACAGGCTGCCTCACTAGTGTACAGTGGTGTACGAGTGGTGTACACTGGTACAGGCTGCCTCACTAGTGTACAGTGGTGTACGAGTGGTGTACACTGGTACAGGCTGCCTCACTAGTGTACAGTGGTGTACGAGTGGTGTACACTGGTACAGCTGCCTCACTAGTGTACAGTGGTGTACGAGTGGTGTACACTGGTACAGGCTGCCTCACTAGTGTACAGTGTGTACGAAGTGGTGTACACTGGTACAGACTGCCTCACTAGTGTACAGTGGTGTACGAGTGGTGTACACTGGTACATCTGCCTCACTAGTGTACAGTGGTGTACGAGTGGTGTACACTGGTACAGGCTGCCTCACTAGTGTACAGTGGTGTACGAGTGGTGTACACTGGTACAGGCTGCCTCACTAGTGTACCAGTGGTGTACGAATGGTGTACACTGGTACAGCTGCCTCACTAGTGTACAGTGGTGTACGAGTGGTGTACACTATTACAGGCTGCCTCACTAGTGTACAGTGGTGTACGAGTGGTGTACACTGGTACAGGCTGCCTCACTAGTGTACAGTGGTGTACGAGTGGTGTACACTGGTACAGGCTGCCTCACTAGTGTACAGTGGTGTACGAGTGGTGTACACTGGTACAGGCTGCCTCACTAGTGTACAGTGGTGTACGAGTGGTGTACACTGGTACAGGCTGCCTCACTAGTGTACAGTGGTGTACGAGTGGTGTACACTGGTACAGGCTGCCTCACTAGTGTACAGTGGTGTACGAATGGTGTACACTGGTACAGCTGCCTCACTAGTGTACAGTGGTGTACGAGTGGTGTACACTGGTACAACTGCCTCACTAGTGTACAGTGGTGTACGAATGGTGTACACTGGTACAGGCTGCCTCACTAGTGTACAGTGGTGTACGAGTGGTGTACACTGGTACAGGCTGCCTCACTAGTGTACAGTGGTGTTCGGTGGTGTACACTGGTACAGGCTGCCTCACTAGTGTACCAGTGGTGTACGAGTGGTGTACACTGGTACAGGCTGCCTCACTAGTGTACAGTGGTGTACGAGTGGTGTACACTGGTACAGGCTGCCTCACTAGTGTACCAGTGGTGTACGAGTGGTGTACACTGGTACAGGCTGCCTCACTAGTGTACAGTGGTGTACGAGTGGTGTACACTGGTACAGGCTGCCTCACTAGTGTACAGTGGTGTACGAGTGGTGTACACTGGTACAGGCTGCCTCACTAGTGTACCCGTGGTGTACAGTGGTGTACACTGGTACAGGCTGCCTCACAGTAGGGGGTACAGTGGTGTACTAGTGGTGTACACTGGTACAGGCTGCCTCACTAGTGTACCAGTGGTGTACGAGTGGTGTACACTGGTACAGGCTGCCTCACTAGTGTACAGTGGTGTACCAGTGGTGTACACTGGTACAGGCTGCCTCACTAGTGTACAGTGGTGTACGAGTGGTGTACGAGTGGTGTACACTGGTACAGGCTGCCTCACTAGTGTACAGTGGTGTACGAGTGGTGTACACTGGTACAGGCTGCCTCACTAGTGTACAGTGGTGTACTAGTGGTGTACACTGGTACAGGCTGCCTCACTAGTGTACCATGGTGTACCAGTGGTGTACACTGGTACAGGCTGCCTCACTCACATCTACAATGACGTGTATACATCCATAGATCGCATAGAAATTATGTATAGCTAATTTTAAAATAATAATAATAATAATAATAATAATAATAATAATAATGCGAAGCTTCTCTTGTTGTTATGATAAATGAGATATTTTAATATATCTTCCTCCTCTTCCTCTTCCTCCTCTTCCTCCTCCTCTTCCTCTTCCTCCTCCTCTTCTTTTCCTCTTCCTCTTCCTCCTCCTCTTCCTCTTCCTCCTCCTTCCTTCCTCTTCCTTCCTCCTCTTAAAAACACTATATTAAAATCGCTATCAGCTTTAAGTGATAAATGCCATTTTTTCCTTAAGCGGAAAATGTACAGCCTTTTAAAACCAATTTATATTTATTAAATGAGGGGGTCGACGCCCCTCCAAAAATCACTTCCTAGTCGTGATAGTTACTATTTCTTACTATATATATATATATATATATATATATATATATATATATATATATATATATATATATATATATATATATTAATAACCTATGCGCTATTGTATTTACCTGATAGCTGTTTATTGATGTAAATTACCTGTTAGGCTACATCTCTTGGGCTCTGATGGAGACAATTGTCTTGGGCAGGTGTCCTGAAGAGCTGCCAGAGGAGCTGTAAACACGCAGGAGAGGGTGGCTTCGCTCCCTTGGAAGGCAGAAGATGGGGGAGTAACCAGGTTTGATCCCAGGAAAGGGGGATGGGCAGCCCCAGGTCCTTGAATCAAGAGCTCTTGAAAAGAACATTGTTTTATGTAATGTTATGTAATTGTAAATTAGTGGATCTGATTTACATTTGGGTTTTTTTTTGGCTGCCAATCAGAAATTTGCTGTCTGATGGAGGTTTTGGCTCCCAGCCAATCAGAACTCGGGTATGTCTGTTGTGGGAGATGTGATTGGTGTTTGATTGTGACTGTCTCAGGGGTGTGTGGACGGCAGGAAAGTGCACACACACACACACACACACTCTTCTCTCTCTCTCTCTCACTCTCTCACACACACCATTCTGCACCCCACCTTTCCACCCTCTCATTCTCTCACACCATTAACCCCCACTTTAACTCCCCTCTCTCCTTCCCCACTCTCTCTTCCTCTCCCATTCTCCTCTTCCTTACACCCCTGAAGTCCTACTCGGCTCCATCAATTTCCCCCTATTCTTATTCCCCTCTTCATCCTATCCCCTCTTCATCTTATTATTCCCCTCTTCATCTTCTTCCCCTCGTCCCAAAAAACAAAAACAGATTGATTATCATCTCCCCACCTCCCCTTCCAAACCCTGTAAATACTAGACACAGTTTAGAAAGGTTACTTTCTCCCAGTTTCCCCTCTGTGTAGAGCTTGATCAAGCCTAGAAAAAGCTTTACACAGAGATAAACGTTCCATTCAGAAAGTAGTTTCTACAACTTGTCTTATCTTCATATAGTTTCTTCTAATTGTGAGGGAAACTGAAGGATATGTGAGGAGGACCTGTGTCTCACAGCTCTCACAGAGACTAGGTTTTCAAGAGTTAGCAGAGTGATATTCCAGTGAGGATATTTTGTAGTGAGGAAACACACACACACACACACACAACAGACACAACACACACCTTCACAACACACACCTTCACAACACACACAAACACACCCTAGCAACACACAAACACACACATAACAGATACACACAACACACACATAACAGACACACACAACACACACACACAACAGACACACACAACACACACACATAACAGACACACAATACACACAAACACACACCTTCACAACACTCACAAACACACCCTCACAACACACACACACACACACACACACACACACAACAAACACACACAACATACCAAACAAACACAAACCCTCACAACACACACAACAAACACACATCCTCACAACACACCCAACAAACACACATCCTCACAACACAACAAACACACACCATAGCACACACAACAAACACACACCCTCACAACACACACAACAAACACACATCCTCACAACACACACAAGCACACACCCTCACAACACACAACACACATCCTCACAAGACACACAACAAACACACACCCTCACAACACACACAACAAACACACACCCTCACAACACACACAACAAACACACACCCTCACAACACACACAACAAACACACATCCTCACAAGACACACAACAAACACACACCCTCACAACACACACAACAAACACACACCCTCACAACACACACAACAAACACACACCCTCACAACACACATATTACAACCTCAGGTTCAGTGGCCTGTTAACCTGAGTGTAAAGGAAGCTTGAGCAAAGAAACACAGTAGAAGATGTATTGAAATTGTATTTCTTCAAAATCAGCTTAGATTAATTCCAAACTTTTATCTTTTCCTTCACCAATAAGGATATAAAGACTTTTGTCTCCTTCACAAGAAACAAAGGATATTTACAATCTAGACAATATACAAGGATATTTTAGTGCACACCCACATCACACAACAGACACACACACAAACACAACAACTCACACAACACACTCTAGCAGAATCACAATACGACACACACAACTCACAATCAGACACAACACGCACCTCATTGTAACACACACCATCACCATTGCTGACACACATACTATTAACACACCTCACAACACACAACACACCCTAACAACACACACATGAACACAATCGTAACATGCACTACCAACAAACACAACCTCATCACAACACACACAACAAACACACACCTCACAACACACACAACAACACACACCTCCAACACACAACAAAACCAACAACCTCACAACACACAACAAACACAATCCTCACAAGACACACAACAAACACACACCTCACAACACACACAACAATCACACACCCTCAAACACACACAACAAACACACACCCTCAACACACACAACAAACACACACCCACAAACACACACAACAATCACACACCCTCAACACACACAACAATCACACACCCTCACAACACACACAATAAACACACACACTCACAACACACAACAATCACACACCTCACAACACACACAACAATCACACACCCTCAACACACACAACAATCCACACCTCAACACACACAACAATCACACACCTCACAACACACACAACAATCACACACCCTCAAACACACAACAATCACACACCCTCAACACACACAACAATCACACACCCTCACAACACACACAACAATCACACACCCTCAACACACACAACAATCACACACCCTCAACACACACAACAATCACACACCCTCACAACACACACAATAAACACACACACTCACAACACACAACAAACACACACCCTCACAACACACACAACAAACACACACCTCACAACACACACAACAAACACACACACTCACAACACACACAACAAACACACACCCTCACAACACACAACAACAACACACCCTCACAACACACACAACAAACACACACCCTCACAACACACACAACAAACACACACCTCACAACACACACAACAAACACACACCCTCACAACACACACAACAAACACAACACACTCACAACACACACAGGAAAACAAACAAAAACACAGGAAACCAAACCACCATTTATAAAACACCAGAATCATCAAATACTTAAAATAAACTCATTAAAACACCATTATTTGCCGGTCCACACACCCAGTGTCTGCTCTAAAACACTAGTAACAAAAAAACAGCGTCAACTACAACCAAACAAACAGAGAACAAGAACAAACAAATGACAATCGGCTGAACAAATCCGCCAGATATTTAAGGGAATTCTCACCCTTAAACTAGGAGGTAACAAGGGTCAAATTAGTCAAAATTAACAAAGTGTTTAATCCAAAATCTCTCTCTCTCTCTCTCTCTCTCTCTCTCTCTCTCTCTCTCTCTCTTTCCCCAGTGTGTGTGTGTTTGTGTTTTAATAGCCACTAGGAAGGGGGGTCATAAGGTCGAAAAGCAGGCAGGAACTTCAGGGAATATTGGACCTTAAAGGTGCAGTGGTCTTTAAGTCGTTCTTATTATTATTATTATGACGCATGACAGGTCATGTCACTCTTTTGACCAAGGTCACCGTCTCCTCACGTCATGAAACATGTCATGTCACGGAGTGTCATTTACGTGGCCCTGACACCACACATGAAAGCATGGACACGCCTGGCCACGCATGGCCATGCATGGACACGCATAGCTATGCATGGACACTCATGGCCACGCATGGACACGCGTGGACACACATGTCACTCCATGCGTGTCATGTCATTTAAATCCTGTCAGTGATTCACCTCCAGGAGACATGACTGACTGGAGGAAAAAGTCACCTCACTGAAGCATGTTTATTGTGGTTTCAAAACACTGGTTTCTAAAAGCACTGGTTTCTAAAGCACTGGTTTCTAAAACACTGGTTTCTAAAACACTGGTTTCTAAAACAGTGGTTTCTGAAAACAGTGGTTTCTAAAACACTGGTTTCTAAAACACTGGTTTCTAAAACAGTGGTTTCTGAAAACACTGGTTTCTAGAAACACTGGTTTCTAAAACACTGGTTTCTAAAACACCTGTTTCTAAAACACTGGTTTCTAAAACACTGGTTTCTAAAAACACTGGTTTCTAAAAACACTGGTTTCTAAAAACACTGGTTTCTAAAACATTGGTTTCTAAAAAAAACACTGGTTTCTTGAAAATACAGGTATGTGTGTGTGTTTATAATATGTGTCTGAAGGCACTAAGAGGCCCTTGGGGACCCTTGGGGACCCTTAGGGATCCTTGGAGACATTGGCGACACTTGAGGATCCTAGAAAACCCTTGAGGATCCTAAGGGACCCTTGAGGATCCTAAGGGACCCTTGAGGATCCAAGGGGACCCTTGGAGACTGTTGAAGACCCCTGAAGACGCTTGAGGGACCCTTGGCGACCCTTCGGGACCCTTGGGGACCCCTTGAAGACCCTTGTCTCTTGCTTTAAGGTCCTCTCCTCCTATATCTCTCATGTCTTTCCTGTGAGTGTTTTATTGTGCTTTAAAATATGTTATTTTGAGTGAGAGAGTTAATCATCTCTCTCTCTCTCTCTCTCTCTCTCTCTCTCTCTCTCTCTCTCTCTCTCTATCTATCTATCTATCTATCTATCTATTTAACTAAGAACAGTAGTTCATTTCCCAATAATTGAGGGACGACACAGAAAAGAGAGATAGAAAAGAGAGATAAAAAAGAGAGATAGAGAGAGAAAGAGAGATAGAGAGAAAAGAGAGATAGAGAGAGACCAAGAGGAAACCACTTGAGATGATCCAGGTAAATATCATTGGGGGTTTAATTTAGGTTTGCTCCGAGGAAAGGGATGGGGCTGGGGGTGAGCTCCTCTTCCTCCTTGGATCAAGAGCCCTCCACCGGTGTCAAGGCAAAGCTATACTACCTACAGCACGGGATTTTGTTTTCTATGTTGTGAAGAATATATTTTGAGTATATTGTGTATTCTAAGTTGGTGTTTTATTGTCCCCCTGTGTTTGTTTGTGTGTGTGTGTGTGTGTAGGTGTGTGTGTGTGTGTGTATGTATGTGTATACCTTTCAGTGTATACACACACACAGCTCAGTGTATATATCCATGAGAGGAATTCCTATAATCCTTGACCATAAAATCCACAGGTGACCCAGGAAAGCGAGTGAAGGCTCGATCCTACGTCTGGGAACCGTCAGAGATGAACTGTGTGTTCTTTCTCCTTCGTAAAATAAATAAACATAATTGAACATAATTTCCTATCGTTCATGAAGTGAGATTCATTTATAAAACTTGAGTGGAACTGGAGTAATGGAAAAGGCTATTGTTCTGGTGTTGTTCCAGTGGTATAATCTGTCCAGGGGCTCCCACAGTGGGACACAAGATGTGTTTGTACAGGCCGAGGCTTGTATTGTGGTGTTGGTCGCGTGTGAGACCAGATAACTGGGTCTCTCTCTCTCTCTCTCTCTCTCTCTCTCTCTCTCTCTCTCAGACACAGATGGGGCACAGAAACAAGGGGTCACAAACTATACCACGGGTATGGATGGAATTGTGTCATTACGATTTCGTAAGTCAAGGGGTAACAATTGAAAGTTGAAGACTCCTATGAGTCAAAGGGATGTTAGGAAGTATTTCTTCAGCCATAGAGTTGTCAGGAAGTGGAACACTCTGGAGAGTGATGTAGTGGAGGCAGGAACCATACATAGTTTTAAGACGAGGTTTGGTAAAGCTCATGGAGCAGGGAGAGAGAGGACCCAGTAGCAATCAGTGAAGAGGCGGGGCCGAGAGCTATGACTCGACCCCTGCAACCACAAATAGGTGAGTACACACACAAACTAGTAGTTAGGTGTCAAATCTGTCCATAGTGAACATCCACTGTAAGATACCTCACAGTGAACATATACTGAGACATACACACCTCTCGGTGTGTGTACACTGGAGGATACTCGCACCCCGGTGTATATACCCAGATATACACCTCGCTGAGCATGCATACACTGCCAGAGGTTATGTGCAAATATTTGTACACTTTTGAACACGGTTCATGAACAAGTTAAGCCTAACAGTGTCCTCCCTACCACACCAGCACAACCTCTCCAACACCAGCACAACCTCCCTACCAACACCAGCACTACCTCCTACCAACACCAGTACTACCTCCCTACCAACACCAGCACAACCTCCTTCCAACACAAGTACTACCTCCTACCAACACCAGACAACTTCTTCCAACACCAGCACAACCTCCCTACCAACACCAGCACAACCTTCATTCCAACACCAGCACAACCTCCCTACCAACACCAGCACAACCTCCCTACCAACACCAGCACAACCTTCCTACCAACACCAGCACAACCTTCCTACCAACACCAGCACAACCTCCCTACCAACACCAGCACAACCTCCCTACCAACACCAGTACTACCTCCCTACCAACACCAGCACTGCCTCCCTACCAACACCAGCACTACCTTCCTACCAACACCAGTACTACCTTCCTACCAACACCAGTACTTCCTCCCTACCAACACCAGTACTACCTCCCTACCAACACCAGTACTACCTCCCTACCAACACCAGTACTACCTCCCTACCAACACCAGTACTACCTCCCTACCAACACCAGTACTACCTCCCTACCAACACCAGTACTACCTCCCTACCAACACCAGTACTACCTCCCTACCAACACCAGCACAACCTCCCTACCAACACCAGCACAACCTCCCTACTAACACCAGTACTACCTTCCTACCAACACCAGCACAACCTCCCTACCAACACCAGTACTACCTCCCTACCAACACCAGCACAACCTTCATTCCAACACCAGCACAACCTCCCTACCAACACCAGCACAACCTCCCTACCAACACCAGTACTACCTCCCTACCAACACCAGCACAACCTTCCTTCCAACACCAGCACAACCTCCCTACCAACACAAGTACTACCTCCCTACCAACACCAGCACAACCTTCATTCCAACACCAGCACAACCTCCCTACCAACACCAGCACAACCTTCATTCCAACACCAGCACAACCTCCCTACCAACACCAGCACAACCTCCCTACCAACACCAGCACAACCTTCCTACCAACACCAGCACAACCTTCCTACCAACACCAGCACAACCTCCCTACCAACACCAGCACAACCTCCCTACCAACACCAGCACAACCTCCCTACCAACACCAGCACCCTCCTACCAACACCAGCACTACCTCCTACCAACACCAGTCACTACCTTCCTACCAACACCAGTACTACCTCCTACCAACACCAGTCTACCTCCCTACCAACACCAGTACTGCCTCCTACCAACACCAGTACGCCTCCTACCAACACCAGTACACCTCCCTACCAACACCAGTACTACCTCCCTACCAACACCAGTACTACCTCCCTACCAACACCAGCACAACCTCCCTACCAACACCAGCACAACCTTCCTACCAACACCAGTACTACCTCCTACCAACACCAGCACAACCTTCCTACCAACACCAGCACAACCTTCCTACCAACACCAGTACTACCTCCCTACCAACACCAGCACACCTCCCTACCAACACCAGCACAACCTTCCTACCAACACCAGTACTACCTCCCTACCAACACCAGCACAACCTTCCTACCAACACCAGCACAACCTTCCTACCAACACCAGTACTACCTCCCTACCAACACCAGTACTACCTCCCTACCAACACCAGTACTACCTCCTCCACCAGCACAACCTCACCACCAGCACAACCTCCCTACCAACACCAGCTACACCTTCCTACCAACACCAGTACTACCTTCCTACCAACACCAGTACTACCACCACCACAATGCAAACTTGGACGTCAACACGCACATGGGGGGGAGTGAGGGCAAACTACTGCGTAGTATGTGCAAGAACATTATATTACAAGGACGATTTTATTAGGAAGATAAGTGCATTAGGATTATTAACCCCAGAGTTACAAAAAAAACAGAAGCAGTGGCTTATTTCCACTGGGATTCTCAGACCTTGCCCTAGGATGAGATCAAGGAGAGCCAACTAACTTCTAGGTATCTAGTTACTAAGTGAACAAGGGGCAGCAAGTGTTACTGAGATACTTCACCTAAATTAAGGAGAGACAAAGAACAAGGTTGGTACAGGTCACAATCTAATGACGTCTACCTGGAGTATACCTGGAGGGTGTTCCAGGGGTCAACGCCCCTGCGGCCCGGTCCATCACCAGGCCACGCTGTGGATCAGGGCCTGATCAATCAGGCTGTTATTGCTGACCGCATGTAGTCCAACGTACGAACCACAGCCCGGCTGATCATTAGCAGCTAATACCTATATGTAATTATTAAAGTTAACCTAACAGGCTTGCTACAATAAGATCACAATAAACAGGTGATATCACAATATGCAAAACATACACATATAGGCTTATTATTTATACTTTGGAGGCTGACTTATTTGTAATGTGGTGCTTACTTTGCTAGCACCATCAGCCTGATTGATCAGGTCAACCAGGGAGACCGTTGTAGGACTGGGACAACGGGAGCAAGAACAGCTGGAGCCCACTACAGGTAACCACAGGTAGACGGGGTGGATCTAGATCACAGGTAGACAGACGGGTGGACCTAGATCACAGGTAGACATACGGGTGGACCTAGATCACAGGTAGACAGACGGGTGGACCTAGATCACAGGTAGACAGACGGGTGGACCTAGATCACAGGTAGACAGACGGGTGGACCTAGATCACAGGTAGACAGACGGGTGGACCTAGATCACAGGTAGACAGACGGGGTGGACCTAGATCACAGGTAGACAGACGGGTGGACCTAGATCACAGGTAGACAGACGGGGTGGACCTAGATCACAAGTACACAGACTTGTGGACCTAGATCACAGGTAGACAGACGGGGTGGACCTAGATCACAGGTAGACAGACGGAGTGGACCTATATCACAAGTAGACAGACGGGGTGGACCTAGATCACAGGTAGACAGACGGGGTGGACCTTGATCACAGGTAGACAGACGGGGTGGACCTAGATCACAGGTAGACAGACGGGGTGGACCTAGATCACAGGTAGACAGACGGGGTGGACCTAGATCACAGGTAGACAGACGGGGTGGACCAGATCACAAGTAGACAGACGGGGTGGACCTAGATCACAGGTAGACAGACGGAGTGAACCTAGATCACAGATAGACAGACGGGGTGGATCTAGATCACAGGTAGACAGACGGGGGTGGACCTTGATCACAGGTAGACAGACGGGGGTGGACCTTGATCACAGGTAGACAGACGGGGGTGGGCCTTGATCACAGGTAGACAGACGGGGGTGGACCTTGATCTCAGGTAGACAGACGGGGGTGGACCTTGATCACAGGTAGAGACGGGGAAGACCTTGATCACAGGTAGATAGACGGGGATGGACCTTGATCACAGGTAGACAGACGGGGGATGGACCTTGATCACAGGTAGACAGACGGGGATGGACCTTGATCACAGGTAGACAGACGGGGATGGACCTAGATCACAGGTAGACAGACGGGGTGGACCATGATCACAAGTAGAGACGGGGAAGACCTTGATCACAGGTAGATAGACGGGGGATGGACCTTGATCACAGGTAGACAGACGGGGGATGGACCTTGATCACAGGTAGACAGACGGGGGATGGACCTTGATCACAGGTAGACAGACGGGGGATGGACCTTGATCACAGGTAGACAGACGGGGTGGACCATGATCACAAGTAGACAGACGTGGGTGGACCTAGATCACAGGTAGACAGACGGGGTGGACCTAGATCACAGGTAGACAGACGGGGGATGGACCTAGATCACAGGTAGACAGACGGGGTGGACCTAGATCACAGGTAGACAGACGGGGTGGACCTAGATCACAGGTAGACAGACGGGGATGGACCTAGATCACAGGTAGACAAACGGGGTTGACCATGATCACAGGTAGACAAACGGGGTTGAACCTAGATCACAGGTAGACAGACGGGGGTGAACCTAGATCACAGTAGACAGACGGGGTGGACCATGATCGAAGGTAGACAGACGGGGTGGACCTAGATCACAGGTAGACAGACGGGGGTGGACCTAGATCACAGGTAGACAGACGGGGTGGACCAGATCACAGGTAGACAAACGGGGGTGGACCTAGATCACAGGTAGACAAACGGGGGTGGACCTAGATCACAGGTAGACAGACGTGGTGGACATAGATCACAGGTAGACAGACGGGGTGGACCTAGATCACAGGTAGACAGACAGGTGGCCCTATATCACAGGTAGACAGACGGGGGTGGACCTAGATCACAGGTAGACAGACGGGTGGACCTAGATCACAGGTAGACAGACGGGGTGGACCTAGATCACAGGTAGACAGACGGGGTTTACATAGATCACAGGTAGACAGACGGAGTGAACCTAGATCACAGGTAGACAGACGGGGTGGACCTAGATCACAGGTAGACAGACGGGGGTGGACCTTGATCACAGGTAGATAGACGGAGGTGGGCCTTGATCACAGGTAGACAGACAGGGGTGGACCTTGATCACAGGTAGACAGACGGGGGGGGGGGGGGGGGGGGGGGGGGGGGGGGGGGGGGGGGGGGGGGGGGGGGGGGGGGGGGGGGGGGGGGGGGGGGGGGGGGGGGGGGGGGGGGGGGGGGGGGGGGGGGGGGGGGGGGGGGGGGGGGGGGGGGGGGGGGGGGGGGGGGGGTTGATCAGATCAACCAGGAGACCGGTGACGCTGGGACACAGGCAGAAACTGGAGCCCACTACAGGTAACCACAGGTAGACGGGGTGGACCTAGATCACAGGTAGACAGACGGAGGTGGACCTGATCACAGGTAGACAGACGGGGGATGGACCTTGATCACAGGTAGACAGACGGGGTGGGCTTGATCACAGGTAGATAGAGGGGGGTGGACCTTGATCGCAGGTAGACAGACGGGGGGTGGACCTTGATCACAGGTAGACAGACGGGGTGGAGCTTGATCACAGGTAGATAGAGGGGGGTGGACCTTGATCACAGGTAGACAGACGGGGGTGGACCTTGATCACAGGTAGACAGACAGGGGTGGAGCTTGATCACAGGTAGACAGACGGGGGTGGACCTAGATCACAGGTAGACAGACGGGGGGAACCAGTAAACCAGTGAGAGGACTCTTGTAACATGACCAAGAGCTCCACTGTAAGGATCATGTGATTAAGACCGTGACCAGTTTCCAGAGTTTTGCTACTCTTGCGCCATGACCTGGGTGCAGGCTTGTTAGAACCAATTGCCATATGTTGCCTGAGAAAGTAAATCGTAGCACCAGCATATGTCATCTGTCATCTACCCCATTTATTATGAATTACTGAGGACACATGAGAGGATATACCTTTCCCTTTATACCTTGATGAGTGTCTAGAATTTTTCTACTCCCGGAGCCCGGCCATTAGCTAGGCTCGTCTGGTGCACAAGACCAAAAGTGTGAGTGGTAACAAGAAAGACAACTGGAGCAATAAAAATGATACAGATGGTGAGAGAAATGAAAGCTGGAATTGAGATGAAAGAATCCCATGTTTGGTCTGAGGTTACGAATGCTCAGGACGGTTTTCTCAGGCAAACTGATTATCATTATCATTATTATAATCAAAAATTAAGCGCTAAACCCGTATATGTCATTGAGTGCCGCAGGCATGCTGAACAGTAGCATATTTTGTGACACCTCCTATAGCCACTGACAGCCACTGGTGACCACTAACAAGATCTACGACAACCTGTACTAAGAACATGTGTTTCTAGACGACAGAGAGAACGTGAGAGTAGCAACAAGGCCACTACGAGCGCTGCTTCCATCATTTGTACGACCAGACACAACCAGAGAGCAGGACAATTCTCTATCAGGCTGCCGTGCTGACTTCGTTGAAATCTAGAGACGATGAACACAAGCACAAGCTTACGCAGTGCCCTTGCTCTTGGGTTTAGCCCCGACTCTTTTCCTTTCTCTGTAGTTCTTTCCTCTCCCCCCATCTATTCTTCAACTATCCCCACTTCTCCCCTCACCCCTAGTGGGTCCTTACCTGTGAGTCCCTTCGTTCGTAAAAATTAATTCTAAGAGCCCTGCCTGTGACCTGCCTCTGGCTTCATGCCAGATACTCGACAAGAAAGTAAAATGGAAGAGAACCAGTTGTGTTTATTTATAAGCGACAAGGAAGACTTCTCATTAGCATGAACATCTGAAAACGCGAGGCTGTTATAAGTAACGTAACTTTTCCAACGTTGTGTACGTCGTATACGTGCTGTCTAAATCTAGTGTTATGTTAATGTGTTACAAGCAGCATGCTATGAAGTTATCACAAGTATGAAGATAAAGATACTAGGTAAACAGAGTGAAACGTTGTAACAATAAAAGCTTATTCCCAACGTGTATCAAAAATGGTCATAATCATAACCAAAAATTTTTAAGAGGTGGACTGGTAAGCCAGCTGAAGGCCTCGGTCAGATGACCAAAAGCTCCAGCTGCGGGTCATCATATGACTAAGACCCGCGTCAGGAAACACTTGTTCCTGTTTCCTGACAAATGTTACCTAACCTAACCAACTTGTATCTTCGTCTATATTTGTCTGCAAAACCTCGTTACACTTGACATAGTTAGTACGTCACTGTACATAACTAGTAGCACCAGGACGTAACTGTACATAACTAGTAGCACCAGGACGTCACTGTACATAACTAGTAGCACCAGGACGTCACTGTACATAACTAGTAGCACCAGGACGTCACTGTACATAACTAGTAGCACCAGGACGTCACTGTACATAACTAGTAGCACCAGGACGTCACTGTACATAACTAGTAGCACCAGGACGTCACTGTACATAACTAGTAGCACCAGGACGTCACTGTACATAACTAGTAGCACCAGGACGTCACTGTACATAACTAGTAAGTCACCAGGACGTCACTGTACATAACTAGTAGCACCAGGACGTCACTGTACATAACTAGTAGCACCAGGACGTCACTGTACATAACTAGTAGCACCAGGACGTCACTGTACATAACTAGTAGCACCAGGACGTCACTGTACATAACTAGTAGCACCAGGACGTCACTGTACATAACTAGTAGCACCAAGACGTCACTGTACATAACTAGTAGCACCAAGACGTCACTGTACATAACTAGTATCACCAAGACGTCACTGTACATAACTAGTAGCACCAAGACGTCACTGTACATAACTAGTAGCACCAAGACGTCACTGTACATAACTAGTAGCACCAGGACGTCACTGTACATAACTAGTAGCACCAAGACGTCACTGTACATAACTAGTAGCACCAGGACGTCACTGTACATAACTAGTAGCACCAGGACGTCACTGTACATAACTAGTAGCACCAGGACAGGTCTACAAGAATAGAAAAACCCTGGGAAGTCAGTCACTCACACACAGTACCTGACTAATATACTAAATAATAATAATAATAATAATAATAATAATAACGCACATATAGGAGACTGAAACTTATGACGACGTTTCGGTCAGATTTGGATCATTATAATAATAAAAATAATGACAATCTTTATTCCTATAAGTACTGTACAATACGCAAATTATATAGGATTAAATGACACGGTTAACATACTATACAGACAACCCCTGGTTATACAGACAACCCTGGTTATACAGACAACCCCAGGTTATACAGACAACCCCAGGTTATACAGACAACCCCTGGTTATACAGACAACCCCTGGTTATACAGACATCCCCTGGTTATACAGACATCCCTGGTTATACAGACAACCCTGGTTATACAGACATCCCCTGATTATACAGACAATCCCTGGTTATACAGACAACCCCTGGTTATACAGACAACCCCAGGTTATACAGACAACCCCTGGTTATACAGACAACCCCTGGTTATACAGACATCCCCTGGTTATACAGACATCCCCTGGTTATACAGACAACCCCTGGTTATACAGACATCCCCTGATTATACAGACAATCCCTGGTTATACAGACAACCCCTGGTTATACAGACAACCCCAGGTTATACAGACAACCCCTGGTTATACAGACAACCCCTGGTTATACAGACATCCCCTGGTTATACAGACATCCCTGGTTATACAGACAACCCCTGGTTATACAGACATCCCTGATTATACAGACAATCCCTGGTTATACAGACAACCCCTGGTTATACAGACAACCCCTGGTTATACAGACAACCCCTGGTTATACAGACATCCCCTGATTATACAGACAATCCCTGGTTATATAGACAACCCCTGGTTATACAGACAACCCCAGGTTATACAGACATCCCCTGGTTATACAGTCAACCCCAGGTTATACAGACAACCCCAGGTTATACAGACATCTCCTGGTTATACTGACATCCCCTGGTTATACAGACAACCCCTGGTTATACAGAGAATTTCCAGCAGCCTTAAA